>JASDQU010736696.1:290600-305386 GCA_032191745.1 Picea mariana | reverse complement strand
ACAATTTCTTCCCTTCTGAAGATGGCTTCCATCCTCTTGGTCATGACCACTCTGACAGAGTTACCTGTCATGCCTCTGAGCACAACCATTCCTCCTCCTTCCTCCACAAAGGACATTTCCATGGTCTTGTAATTTGTGGTGATGGGTCCTAAAGTGCTGAGCCACTGCACCCCTAGGATGATGTTGGTATCGGGAAGATCCATCACATACACATCCTGAACTAACATACACATTATGTGATGTTCCACATACCACCATAAATGGAATGACATGTACTAGCCATATAGAATAGTATTACCTTAAAATATATCAAAACTCATATCATTATCCATCAAACAAACTTGGGTCCATTACCCAAACCTGGGTTCTCCAACTTCTCATGGTGATAACTCTCTAACCGTGAGGAGTTGTGTGACGTTCCACATACCACTAGAAATGGCATGAAATGAAATGCACATATAGGATATTTTCACTGATAAATTCACTAGAATTCATCTCATTATTCCACAAATAAGCATGGGTTCTCTAACCATACTTCTAGGATAACTCAATCTGCAAAGCGTCTTCCCGTGAGGGCTTTCACCATAAGGGGACCACTTTGGAGTTCATCCATTTATACTTATTATCAACTATGAAAAGACAATAATGAGTCATATTTACATCAAACAATCTTGGGTCCATTACCCAACCTTTGTGCTACAGGGCTTTCTTCAAGGGTTGACATCAATGACAACCAACCTTAATCAACAAGTGGTACCAATTCTTTTTCGTCTAGATATTCCACCTTATATGAAGATATACTCAGTTGTAAATGTAGAGATCTTGAAACTTTTTTAGCCTCCCATGATCATGGATTAGAATGAGGAAGTTTCAATACCTTCAATTGATGAGTTTGCTCATAAGTACTTGGATGAGTTAAAGAAATATATCATCCTAGACAGAAGGACGAGGACTTCATGCAAGGGTGATGTTGATTATCTTTGAGTAGGCTTAAAGGGCACACATCCAAGCAAGACAAATTGGATTGAGAAGGACAAGGTGAGTTAACTCTTCCCTCACTTATCTGTTGACTGATGAAATATTTTGGTGGTCCAAAAATATCTCAATGGGAAGGCGTGATCCAAAAAGGATCCAAAGAAGACTAAGGACGACTCAGAATTCGTAGAAGCAACTCAGAAATCTTAGAATGGCCTCAGCAAACAGAGAAATGGAAAAAATTCAAAGTCCTCAAAACTCAGTGAAAGTTCCATCATCACGAAGAGCGTGTCACAAGATTTCCAATGGGGTAAACGACTCGTTAAATGGAGTTATGGATCGAAAGATATTTGCGGTCAAAATTTGGTCAACCTAGCCCATTCAGTAGGAGATGAGTCAACATATATATTGCTGACGTCAACATCAATACAGATGATGTCAACATCCATATATCGTACGTGGCACACGTAGGAGGCGACATGTGTCATGTTGCTGTTGATGTCAACATCAATACAGATGACGTCAACATTCGTATATCATACGTGGCACTTGTAAGAGGTGACACATGTCATGTTAACGTCAGCATGGTGATGTGGAAACACCATAGGCTGCCATGTGTCACTCATTTTTTTATTTTTTGGGTCGATCCATGGACCAATGAAAAAGTGCCACGTGGCAGACCGTACGGTGACTTGGCATGCTAAAGTGGCAACTGAGGTGGCAGGATGGCATGGCAGGTGACTATATAGGTGGTTGGCATGGCCCAATGGTTGTCTACCATGTGGCCTAGTCATGGGCTACCACGTGACAGTGGGAAAATTCCTAATGAGGTCACGAGAACCGAATTTCAAAAAATAAAAAGGTGGGTCTGCCAAATATGGTGGAACCCCACCAAATCTAGCGGCCCAATGGTCCAATCTAAACCACCTCCAAAGTTGGAAAAACCACTATATTCATTTATATATATATAAGTTATAACAAACACCCAAAAGGGGAGGCTTGTGGGCTCGACCCTGGGACCTCCCCCATTGTATACGCCTTAATTGTAGCTCCACCAGCCAATAAGCCAAACAACCCCATTGTTAACACCACCCACATTTTTTATTTAAAAATTGACATATGCTAGTGCATGGGGGGGGGAGAGGCGTGACGATACGGCTGGGCACAATTTTTGAGGCATTTTTTGGGAATTAATTACAGGTTGCATGGCATGGAAACCGAGACCAAATTTCTCTTGGGCTTGGGAGTGCCAGAGTCAGATTGACGCATGGAGACAATCATTTTTGGGTCATTCGACACCACTAATTGAATGGTGTTGTATGTTTTATGATATGAGCAAAGCTTCTGTAGATTAATTCCAGAGTGAGGTATACTTATGTATTTTGCCAAATTCTTTTTTTGAGTTAATAAAAAGACCTACCCATTTGAGAGTAGGGCCCAAAGACGTAATCCACCAGGGACGAACTTCGTTATCAAGTTGTTGTGTTCATAGTTGATGCTTTTGTCTCTTCATTTTTGAACTTTTCCTTCTTTAATGGTACACTTTAACTTATGCTCATTTAACACAATTCTCTATAAGTCACTTCGATGAAAAGATCATGGATCAATCATAATGTATAACAATGGTTACTCCAATTCTCTATTGTTTCTATGATGTTCTTATATCTCCACTCATTGCTTTTATTCCTCCATGTAATTCTATTCTAGGTTTTTTTCTAGTTCCATGTTCATCCTAAGTAAGTATTTTGATGCTCATGAAATTGCCTTGATGATTGTGGTTTCTCATGATGGTGTGGGTGACAATATACAAAAACCTTAGCTATTGGTTCCTCTTTCTTTCATTACTCACCTTGTGGTTCTTTAAGGAATGGTGTTTAATATATTAGGCTTCCTTTTTATGCCCTTCTTGGGGCTCTCCTTCAAGCATTTTGCAAGCTCTTCTTTTGATTTATCCTTAGTTCCTTTATATGATTTGTCTATAGGTATTGCAATTGCAATGAGTTTCCTTGTGATGACTTATTCATGTTGTTTAAAAAGAGAAATATATCATAATGTAATTTTGTTTTCTTGGACCAGAACTTCATAAATTTCTTTTGCACATTAATATTAACCATACCCAGTAAGTCCATCCCAGGATATCCAAAAATATTATCTATATCATCAATATTTATAGCATGAAAACTTGAATGCAAAACATATTTATCCATAGTAAGCTTAAAATCTTTAAAAAATTGAACATGTTTACACTCAACATGTGTGCCCTATATATGCTTCACAAGAACCAACAATTTTTTAACCAAAACAATATTGGTAAAATTAGGCTTGTTTCTAGGGTTTATAGAAATAATGACCTTCTTTTGTTGAAGAAAACCATGAACTTGCAGTATGAAATTTTCAGCTAAAAATAAACTCTTGTGACTCTTTATCCCTCTTCATGGCATAACACCACCTATCTAAAAATACTTTTTTCCTATTTTCCATTTTAAGGAGTAACATCTCCCCAATTTTAAATTATTTTCACCATGTATTGGCATCATCCTGTAAATTACCATTTTCAACTATGTTCTATCCTTTTTCCATTTTGACTCTTAGGGTTTTGATTTTTACTGTTGGGAATGAGTTTCCTTGATAAGATTTGCACATGTACCTTTCCAACCAAGACCTAGGCACATGTTTCCTTCACATGATCTGAATGCTTTCCTTTTCTAGTAGAACCTATGTACATGTTTCCTTCATAGGACTCATATGCAATCCTATAGACTTACTCCCAAGAGAAAACCACCCCTTTTACTTGGTTTTTTTGTTGTTCTATTTCTTTTTTCTTGGTTGAGTAAAATTTAATGTGCACTGATAATTTTTTAGGTAAAAAGTGTCACTCGAAGTGAGATCTTGTCACATTTTCATTTCCTTCTCTTTTTGCACCATAAACTTTCATTTCACTTTCCTTTGTTTCTTTCTTGCTTATTGGAGTTACTTGATATTCTTCAAAGTTTATTTATTTCTAAAAATTGCAAAGAAGAAAATAACAAAAGATAGAAGAGAGTTTCAATTTCCAAGCATTTTTCTTTTAAGCTTCCAATTTCAAGCATTTATTCCATGCAATCCACACTTCAAGCACACACAGTTCACACCATATTTGGAAACATACCCTAAAATTAACGTACAAAATAAAAACAACTTAATTTTATTTTTTAGTCTAGAACACCAATAATAGACTAGGTTAGGGCCTTAGGTTTTAGACATAGTGGTGGTTTTAAACTTCTCCAAGGCCCATTAAAATTGGATAAATGTGGTAGTATTTCTATAATATGTTTCTTATGGAATTTATAATGTTTAATGTTGTGACCATTAATTACAAAATTGGCCATTTTGATAGGGTGTGGGGATATAGAGATTTCTTAGATATTTTTTGGGTGGTAAATCATCCAAAACCTTGTAGTGGATCTTACTTAGTAATGTATAACCAAAGAAAACCACATTTCATGCTCCACACATTAGATTGTAGTAATTTTTTCACACTTCCTAAGAAACAACAATGTTCTTTGACAATGGGTACTAGCAAAGATATTTTGGAAACATAACCCAAATGTCTATTGAATATATGTTAAATCCTCTGGGAGAATCTCGTTAGAGTTCTGCAAATTCATAATTCTTTAAGATGTAGTTTTCTACCGATACTTGGAAGGTATGATCACCCTTTACAACCCACTCCAATTGGACCTAATTTTATCTCCATGAACACAATACTTCTTCATGCATCTAAGAACTCACTCTTCTTTAGATACCTCACTATGTCATGATATTGTGCAAGTCCTCTTCTAGGACAATGCAAATATTAGCCAACGTTTTCCTTTCTTATTTCTCTCTTCTTCTCCTAGAATGAACCACCATCTTACCCCACCCTTAAAAGAATTTAGTATTTCTTTTAATAGTTTTTTCCCACTACAAAACCCAACCACTATCTCCCTAAAGTCTAGGCATCAAATTCCATACCTCAAAATTTAGCACCCAGTAGCCTATGGATTCAAGGTGTGAGACATTAAAATTGAAAGAAAGTAAAGTGCAGAAGCAGGCCACCTCCCCAAGCTTCATAATGGATGAAATAGGGAAATGGTTCAAACGTGTATATTGTGATAGGGAACCAACACTATGCCTATTGTCATGAGAAAAGGATATCCCCTCCTTCGGGGAATAAATCTTGTCCAACCTCACCTAAATTCTATCAACTATTCTCCTCCTATTAGACAAAGTGAACCAACCGCAAAAATCCAAGTGTTATCATCTTTAATTCACATAAAAACTTTGAAACCTCGGCTTGCTTCAATTATGAACATCTTTCTATTTTCCAACAATCATAGAGGGAACTCCACCTTCTTTGTCACCCTCATATTTGACCCTTTTAATTAAAATCACTAAGAAATATCCAACATGCATTTGGGATAGAATTAGTAAGCCAATCCCATGGGTAGACATCATCACCAAGAAGACATGGAGAATATATGGAAGAAAACTTGATAAACCTACTCATACACATGCAAGTAATCCACACACACTCGTTATATGGATCCAAAATTTAAGAGGCAATCATTGATCCAAACCAAGGAACAATCCTAAGAATAAGAAAAACACCTTTAGGGCCTTGATCATGATTAGTACTCTTAAAAGGTCCATTATAGAAAATGGACATCCTTACATGAAGATCAAAAGTAGAGGTCTTAACCTCCTATAAGCATTAAACATCGAGTATATTAGAAAAACCATGTCCCAGATTATTGTCTTTTGCATGTCATGTGTCACACCATCATAAATGCAAGGTGGCACCTATGTTTTAAACATGACTCTACATTAAAACATGAGGGGGTAGGGTAGTAAACCCTAGAGGGTAGACTAGGTAGTCAAAATCACTATGTAGATGAGGTCTCTATGTCATTTTTACATTTTTCTAGGGTGTAACCTTAAATTAGATTACTATTATTATTACTAAAATTTATCCATAAAAATTAAGTTAAAACATCCCTATGAAATTTTAGTTGTGATCATGTCATCTATTATTAAATGTTTTGACAATATTTATTGGATTTGCAAAAATATTCATCTATCCATGAATAATATTTTGTGTTGATAACTAAATTTAGGTCAGTTGTACTTTATAGTAGAACTTTCTTTCATTTATGTAACACCTTGTTTCCCCCAGTCTGTAAAAATAACTATATTGGCCAAGAATTATGGCAAACTCAAAGATGTGAATGTTTGATTTGACGGACCTTTGTATAAAAGGTCGATGAATGTAAATTATGTTATGAATATGTGTTGCATGACTGCTAGGAGGGAGATGTGCTAAAAGAGACCACGATGGCTAATGAGAGGTGGTGGAAGGGACCTGGAATGGTTGTGTTAACTTCCACCGAACCAATACCATACTGGTTTTTACTTGCTCAAAGAACAAAGCAACTCTCTGACCCTGGAATGAATTACCCGCTAGGATGGTAGGTGGGGAGGCTCCTCAAGAGTTAATGAGGGGATGGGGGCAAGCCGTCCATCTGTAGAAGCTCCCAGACCTGACCACGGATGGGGAAATTCTCACCACACGCAATCTTGCAGAAAAGGCAAGAAAGGAAGTGTGGGAAAGTAGGGGGGGGAACGCGCGCAACAGGGATCGTGAAAGAAAATCGGAGGAGCTATGGAAATACAGGGAGTTCTAAATAGAGGAGAAGGAGAGTGACCTTTGTCCTTGAATTCCGTTGAGCTGGAAGTAGGAGACTAAATCTCAAGCATCGTGCTCTAGCTCGAGGGTGGCTAGTGGTAAATCTGTTTGGAGTCACTGAGCCTATGGTTGGGTGGAAACGAGCACCCCTCTCAGCAGTCACGTCACACCTGGTGTTTTATGATAAGTGTTTATATATTGTATCTTGAATTGAATATCCTGGATGCATGCTCATGTTTGTACACTCATAAATGGTTTCTGTATAGAAGTGTTTGCCTGGTGTTTTGATCGGAAATAATGGATGCATGCTTATACTTATATGACCATAATCAATTTATGTATAGAATGAATAAGTTCATATTACGAGTCCGTTCCCTTGAGATTTGTTCCATCTACTTGACTCACGCTATGTCCTGGTTTGATTTCCCGAAGGCACCTCCTCCTGGGAAGTTTCCTTGCATTCCAGAGCCAAAGTGAGTTCCTTGAAAAGACTATCATTATGGTAAACCCGTGAGTTTACTTTACCCCTGTCACAGAGTCATAGCTCGGCGAATTAGGGAGGATTTTCAGTCAGGTCACCAAGCCTAGGGATGATTACCCAAGAACCCTCTAAAGGTCCCGATGACCTGGGTCTGGAAACCTTGTACAAGAAAGATTAGTTCTCTCAGGATTCGAAGTTCTGGGATTTCGAAGCCCCGAGAGGTTGAATATTGTGAATCAAGATCAGAAAGGATAGCGAGTCCCATTTATCGAAAGAGAATACCCCATCATTTGGTAGACGAATGGTTGGAATCCTTTCGAAAATGCCACAGATTTTTCAAGACCGATGGATCTAGAGGAGGAGCGTAGGAGTTAATACCTCGACTTCTTCATCCTTCGCAAGTAGCGATGGGATCCAGGACTGTAGATCCAAGGATCTGTTGGAGCTCTATGGACCGTCGGATCAGTGGGGGCTCACAGCCATTAATCTCATATATAAATTTCCTTATCAGGAATTCGGGGATCGTAGTTTCGAAAGGTAAGGAAACTCTCTGCTATGGATTTTCGCCAGTCGTGAAATCCTGGTATACAAAACCCCAAATCAGCTTAGCGTGAATAGGTTTTGGTGTTTCGGCACTAGGGAAACCCAAGGGAAAGACCCCTCGTCTTCTCAAATCGTAAAATCCTGGTACACGAAACCCCGAATCAATTTAGCGTGAATAGGTTTCGGCGTTTTGGCACCCGGGAAACCTAAGGGCAAGACCCCTCGTCTTCACCAGTCACGAAATCTCGGTGCAAGAAACCCCGAATCGGTTTAGCATGAATAGTTTTCAGCATTTTGGCACCTGGAAAACCCAAGGGCAAGACCCCTTGTCTTCACCAGTCGCAAAATCTCGATACACGAAACCCCGAATCGGTTTAGCGTGAATAGGTTTAAGCATTTTGGCACACGGGAAACCCAAGGGCAAGACCCCTCATCTTTTATAGTCGTGAAATCTCAGTACACGAAACCCTGAATCAGTTTAGCGTGAATAGGTTTCGGTGTTTTATCACCCGGGAAACCCAAGGGCAAGACCCCTCATCTTCGCCAGTCGCGAAATATCGGTACGCAAAACCCCAATGCGCTTTGTGGATGAGCCCTAGGTCACCAGACAGGGTCTTGTGGTAGGAAGGAGGAGTCCTGAAAGAATCTGAACCACCCATTTGTAGGGACGTGTGGCGCAGATCTAAGCCACCGGGGTTTTGGACATCAGAGGAATAGGAGTGAAGACCTCGCCAGAAATACCAAAAGGTAAAATGTTGGGATTTAATCTGGGCCATTGATCAAGTCGATGATCTGGACCATAGATCCAGATGATACTAGGCTTTCAAGTTCCAGGGATTCGAAAGGGAAAAGAGGAATGCCTGCATCACTATTCCCCGAATCACGAAACCTCGAAATCATTTAGAGGAATAGCACCAGGTCATAGAACCGGTCGTATCAAAAGAGACCGAAGGGAGGAGCTAAGGAACTATTATACCCTTTCGAGTTTCATCATTTCAAAAGACAGAGAACAGGGGAATGCTTGCATTGTGATTCCCCGAATCGCAAAAGACAGAAGCGCCTTTTTGATAAGGCCTGTGGTCATAGCCAACGATCACATGGAGGAGGATAAGGGAAGGGATGGTCTATGCTAGGCCCCATAGAAATTTGGGGATTCTGTCCCTTGAAGAAAAGAAAAAAAGAAAAAGAAAATTTTAGTTGTCGTAGTGAGTGGGTGACAAATTGGTATCAGATCATGGTTACAACACTTGGCCCATTTGGGCTCATGGATGAGTTGCGCAGAAACTCCATTTGAAGTACTCTTAAAAGGAGTAACTCTCTATCCTAACCCCCTTTATCAAAATCCAAAGTTAAGAATGAAAATTCCTATTATGTATATGCATTTGAAAGATATGAATTATGCCCTGATTGTGAATGAATATAATGTTGACTAACAACAAGTGTTTTTCTTGCACAACAAGTGGACGATCAATCGCGGGAAACTGCAAACACATAGAATGGTGACACACCACGAAGTGGGGGATAGCTCCCACAATAGAGATGAAGAGTCTGATGAAAGGAGAGTGGTAGAGACCCCTCGAGATCTAGCTAAGACTATGAGAAGCCTCATGGTCAAACTACAGAGCTGCAAGGCCAACAACGAGAGGTTGATAAAAGAGCAAGAGAAGCAAACAGAAATTAATGAAATCTTGTTGCAGAGTTTATCCAACATACAAAGACAATTGTAGCATGGACCTGACACCAGTCACGCGGACCAATGACAGATAAAGAGAAGTCGAAGCCCACCTGGGATGCGGAAACATGGTCTTTTAAGTGGCCACACTGGGAGGAGCACCTCGAGAAAGGTTCACCCCAGAGATAAGAGACAAGCGTTGAACGATTCCTCTGGAAAGGAAACTAGCGACTCGAAGGGATCTTCTAGTAGCAGAACTAGTTCTTATTCCTGAAGAAAACGAAAGAAGCAAAATCATTCCAAAAATTATAATCTCGAAGAATTCAAGAAGGCCAAACCACCCTCTTTCGACGGTGAAATGAAGAAGGGAGAGGAAGTGGAGGCCTGGCTACTTGGAATAAAGAAGTATTTCTGAGTCCATGACTTCTTAGAAAACTTGAAGGCTCGAGTAGCCACTTTCAACTTGAATGGAAAGGATTCCATTTGGTGGGAAGACCTTAAGAATGTAAAAGGGATTCATGAAGAAGACCCATCTTGGGAACGGTTTGAGAAATACTTCAGGAAGAAGTGTCTATCGAAAAAGTATTTCGACGAAAAGACTAAAGAATTCTATGAACTCAAGCTGGGGCAATGCACCATAGAGGAATATGTCAGCATATTCCTCGAGTTGTTGAGGTACATACCCTATACAAAAGCAGAAAAGGAAAAGGTGCAATGATTCATCAGTGGACTACCTAAGGACTATCAGAACATGATTGAGTTTGACGAGCCAAAGACCCTAGAAGACACTATCCAAAAGGTAAGATATTGTTATGAACAGTTTGGGCATTGGACAGAACCTCGTGAAGGATGGAAGCAGAAGAATAGTTTGAGATTCCAGAAAAAGGGGTTTAAATCCCCAAAATTTTAAAACTATAAAAGGGACTCAAGGATGAGCTTCCCAACTCGAAGTGTTCACCAGCAAAATTTCCCCTCCCAGAGTGGAAATAAACCTTTTGGATCTACCCCAGGAAAGATTGATAACCCAAAGAACAAACCCTTGAAATGTCGGGGTTGTGGAGAAGGACATCTACTGAGGGACTACCCGCACTGAAAATAGAACAGTTGGAGAATTTACAACGTTCAAGAAGCTACCACCGTCAATGATGTGGCCAGGAGTGCCGCAAATTTATGCAGCCATGGATAATAGACAATCTGACCACCAAGATTCAGTGGTGGAGATGGAAGGTATGATCACCAACCATATAGTGTCTATTCTAATTGACCCTGGTTCAAATTTGAGTTATATAGCTCCTAAGGTTGTTGATAAGTGTAAATTACAGCCACATAAAAACATTGAGCCATGGTTGGTACAGTTAGCCACTGGCACCAAAAGAAAGGTAGCGGAGGTCATACCATCTTGCCAATTCACTATGGGTGAATTCCCCACCCAAGCAACCCTTAACATACTACCCCTAGGATCGTATGACCTGTTGATTGGTATGGTCTGGCTAGCCACATATAAATCCAGACTGGACTGTTACCATAAAACCTTAGAATGTGTAAGTGAAGAAGGAAGAAGGATAACCCTTCAAGGGATCCAAAAACCTGTCTCAGTGAGGCGAATATCATCCCTTCAAATGAGAAAGTATCGCAGGAAGGGATGTCCACTATATGCAATACAAGTGTTGGAATCAGTTGAAGATGACAAACCAAGCCTCGAAGACCACCCCACACTAAGAGAATATAGAGATGTGTTTCTGGAAGAGGTACCAGTTCTACCTCCGAGAAGGGAGATTGACTTCTCGATAGAACTTGCACCAGGAGAGGTGCCAGTGTCTAGGACACCCTACGGGATTATCACACCTGAGCTAATTGAGCTTAAATTACAACTAAAAGAAATGATGGACAAAGGCTATATCCAGCCCAACATGTCTCCATTGGGAGCACCAATCCTGTTTGTGAAAAAGAAAGACAGTACCCTCCAACTGTGCATAGATTATAGAGAACTCAATAAGGTAACCATAAAGAACAAGTACCCCTTACCCAGGATAAATGGCATGTTCGATAAATTGGGAGGTGCTTCCATCTTCTCAAAGATTGACTTGAGATCTGGATACCATCAAGTCCGAATCAAGAGTGAAGACATCCACAAAACTACCTTCAGGAAGAGATATGGTCACTATGAATTTTTGGTAGTACCATTTAGATTAACCAATGCCGCTGCCACTTTTATGTGCTTGATGAACAATGTGCTCAGCGAATTCCTAGACAAATTTGTACTGGTTTTTATTGACGATATATTAATTTACTCCAGGAATAAAGAGGAACATGAGGAACATCTTAGACTTGTGCTTCAAGTGCTAAGAGAACATCAGCTCTATGCCAAATTTAGCAAGTGCGACTTTTTCCAGAAGCAAATACATTACTTGGGCCATGTCATATCTAAAGAGGGAGTAGCAGTAGACCCTAAAAAGATCAGGTCTATCATGGAATGGCCTACCCTAAAGGACGTTTTAGATATCAAATCCTTTATGGGCTTAGGAGGATACTATAGGAGATTTATAAAAGGATTCTCCAATATTGGTTGTCCCATCACTGCCCTCCAGAAGAAGGAAGTTAAATTCACGTGGACACAAGAGTGTGAAGAAAGATTTCAATCCCTAAAACATATACTGACCCATGCACCCGTGTTGAAGATCATCGATCCCGAAGCTGACTTCCTAGTGTGCACAGATGCCTGCAAGGAAGGGCTCGGAGGAGTCCTTATGCAAGAAGGAAGTGTAGTCTGCTATGAATCCCGAAAATTGAATGAGCACGAAGCCAACTATGTGACCCATGATCTAGAGCTGGCCGCCATAGTGCATGCCTTAAAAATGTGGAGGCATTACCTTCTGGGAATGAAATTTGTACTTATGATAGACCACTATGGATTGCGATATATGTTTGACCAACCAAATCTCAATGCTAGACAATCTAGGTGGATGGCCCTCCTTAGTGATTTTGATTTTGAAATCAAACATGTTAAAGGAAAGGAAAATAAGGTGGTCGATGCCCTTAGCATAAGTATGAAAACAATTCACCTGGCAGTGGTGAGCACTTGCGAGACAAATTTCAAAGAAAGAGTCAAGAATGCACAAGAAACAGACACATTCTTCCAGACCGTAACCTCGTACCTGGAACAAGAACCCATAGGGATAAAGTATGAAGGCTACCAGATGATAGATGGAGGTCTACTAACTTACAAAAACAGATTGTATATTCTAGATTGTGATGACTTGAAGAGGTTCATAATGGATGAACTACATAAAAGACCATATACTAGTCATCCAGGATACCAGAAGATGATCACGGCCACCAGGAAACAATTCTATTGGGATGGGTTAAAGAAATACATAGCTAAGTATTTAGCTAAGTGCATAGAATGCCAACAGGTTAAAGCAGAACACTGGCACCCAGCAGGATTACTACAACCTCTACCAATCCCGGAATGGAAATGGGAAACCATTTCCATGGACTTTATCACCGGATTACCAACATCGACCAAAAAAAATGACATCATCATGGTAGTGATGGATAAATTGAGAAATTCCACCCATTTTATCCCCGTCAAATCGACTTGCAATGCAATATATATCACCAGCATATTCATGAAGGAAATATTCAAACTACATGGTATGCCTAAAAATATCGTGTCTGACAAAGACACAAAATTTACTTCCAACTTTTGGAAATCCTTGATGGCTAGTCTAGAGACCAAATTATTGTTTAGCACAGCCTATCATCCTCAAACCGATGGACAGACGGAAAGAGTGAACCAAATATTAGAATACATGCTAAGAATGCATGTAATGCATCAACCTAAAAAGTGGGAAGATTACCTTCCACTGGTGGAATTCACCTACAATAACAACTACCAAGAATCCCTGAAGATGAGTCCTTTCGAGGTCCTCTATGGTAGACCATGAAACACTCAAGTCAGTTGGAGTAACCCAGTAAAAAATATTACTATTGGACCTGACATGTTGAAAGAAATGTAACAACAAGTGATTCAGATAAAACAAAACCTAAAGGTCACTCTGTTAGTAACATTATTGGTATCGGGATTTTAAAGGGAAAGACAGCCGAGATATTTCGAGTCTAAAAAACCCGATGGGATACTAGCCGTTAATTTTGGCAGGACACGTGTCAGACATCAGAAGGAGAGTCGGGTTTTCAGTCCATCGGAGGATCGAAGTTTCTAAAGGCAGAAAACTCTTACCTGAGTTAATCGCAATGCGTGATTGCCCGACTGCATCAAAGTCGTCTGTCAACCATGACACTTGGCGAAAGATCCTGCGGAGTCGGGGATCGGGGATACGAAAGTCCCATGCACATGGTATTAGGAATTCCGATATCCCGATACCCGATTTCCCGATATCGGGGGTAGTTTTTCATAGTGGAAGATAGGTGGCAGGCTATGCACCAAGGAGCTGATCGTCAACAAGTCAACGTCCATAAGCCATCGGGTTTCGGGGGATCGCAAGTTTAGTGGACACAAACAGCGTGTCGTCAGGAACGTCGAAATCCCGATGAAAAGTTGAACCACGGTCGCGCAGGGACAGGTCATATGGACTGTGGACTAGCCGGTAGGGGCCAATTCCTGAGAGAAGGAGCTCATCGCATATCGGGATATCGGGGTTCCCAGATGCAAAGAACTCGCGCACTCCAAACTTGCGAATCCCGAATCCCCGAAATCCGAAGCCTCATCACATGCCTCCTCGCCGCCACGTTCTATTCCCTCGTCACGCCAACTCATGATTTCTTCCCGGTCCATGTGCCCCTTACACCCTGCTCTTACACCCCAAAATTCATGAATTTTTCCACATATGTTTTCCCTATAGCCTTCCTTCTGTTATCCTTCCGCGCGGCCTCTCCTCACCCCGTATCTGCATCCAGCGTGTCTAGTTTTCCCCGCCCGATCACCGTCCACTCACCACTCCACGTCACTCATCAGTCCTACCGTGATTTCTCCAGGAAAGATTCAAATGGAAAAATATGTGGGTTTCCATGTCCTGTAGCTACAGAGTCGGCCAGGGCCTCCTCGATCTCAATGAAGCAGTTATTGTGGCAGTTGATGGTGGTTGAACATCGTTTTCTCCATAAATGGAAAGTCTGGAATTGACTGTAAGCTTGTCAATTCTTTCCTAGGTCCTTTGGAACGCGGTTGCGTCTGACTGAAGTCCACGACTACCCAGTGACTGCAGGCGCAGTAAGCAGACAGACGTAATGTTTTCAATGCCATATCTCGATTTCGCTTCCAGGATTTTTGTTCCAAGTATATGTAGGCATTTTGGCCACTTTTGTAAAGGATCGATGGTTGAGCAGAGCTCCCTGGTTGTAAAATTTTAATGAAGCATTGTTGTCTGGTTATGTATGAGCTTTGGAGACTT
>JASDQU010736696.1:278377-290580 GCA_032191745.1 Picea mariana | reverse complement strand
ATCGCAAGTTTAGTGGACACAAACAGCGTGTCGTCAGGAACGTCGAAATCCCGATGAAAAGTTGAACCACGGTCGCGCAGGGACAGGTCATATGGACTGTGGACTAGCCGGTAGGGGCCAATTCCTGAGAGAAGGAGCTCATCGCATATCGGGATATCGGGGTTCCCAGATGCAAAGAACTCGCGCACTCCAAACTTGCGAATCCCGAATCCCCGAAATCCGAAGCCTCATCACATGCCTCCTCGCCGCCACGTTCTATTCCCTCGTCACGCCAACTCATGATTTCTTCCCGGTCCATGTGCCCCTTACACCCTGCTCTTACACCCCAAAATTCATGAATTTTTCCACATATGTTTTCCCTATAGCCTTCCTTCTGTTATCCTTCCGCGCGGCCTCTCCTCACCCCGTATCTGCATCCAGCGTGTCTAGTTTTCCCCGCCCGATCACCGTCCACTCACCACTCCACGTCACTCATCAGTCCTACCGTGATTTCTCCAGGAAAGATTCAAATGGAAAAATATGTGGGTTTCCATGTCCTGTAGCTACAGAGTCGGCCAGGGCCTCCTCGATCTCAATGAAGCAGTTATTGTGGCAGTTGATGGTGGTTGAACATCGTTTTCTCCATAAATGGAAAGTCTGGAATTGACTGTAAGCTTGTCAATTCTTTCCTAGGTCCTTTGGAACGCGGTTGCGTCTGACTGAAGTCCACGACTACCCAGTGACTGCAGGCGCAGTAAGCAGACAGACGTAATGTTTTCAATGCCATATCTCGATTTCGCTTCCAGGATTTTTGTTCCAAGTATATGTAGGCATTTTGGCCACTTTTGTAAAGGATCGATGGTTGAGCAGAGCTCCCTGGTTGTAAAATTTTAATGAAGCATTGTTGTCTGGTTATGTATGAGCTTTGGAGACTTCTTGCCTTATGGATGCCAGTTTCTATCGTATCTTTGTTTACTCTGTATTAGAGCAGCTCGGAATTGGAGGATCCAGTCGAGCTGTAATTATTATAGGATGATGTTGTAATGGATCACTGTAATAGTTACGGAGCCTCTAATCAGTCCCTGTAATTCTCTTAGCGCTGAATGACTTGGAATTGGAGGATCCAGTCAAGTCCTCTTTCAGCTTCTTGAAGCCCTGAACCAGGAGGATCCTGTTTTGGGAGTTTTTCCTCTGTAAACTGCTGCAAGCCTGATGCCCAGAGTTGTTTGTCCACTTCCTCCTAAGTCTTCCACCTGTTCATGTTTAAATCAACCCACTGGCTGAAGTTAGGATTCCAGACCTCCACCGTCCTTATGGACCAGACTCAGTCCCTGAGTTAGAGTGATACCTCCTAGAGCCGTTATCTCCATTTGATCACCCTCCATAAACAAATCGTGACATAAAACTGATGGGCGTTGGGCTCTGCTCCTGCAAGCAATCCAGGAGTGACTTCTAACGCTAACACACTCAAAACAGACAGAAAAGTTACGCCCACTGAAAGAGAAATCCAAGAGAATTCAAGACGAGAGACCACGTATATCTCAGAGTTAGGCCTAGGAAGATTTCCCTTAAGATGGGATCTTGTGCCAAGTTGGCACCTCGGTATTGTGGACCCTTTGAAGTTATAGATAGAGTGGGACCTATAGCCTATAGGCTATCACTTCCTCCCACAGTAAAAGCACATAATGTTTTCCATGTTTCATTATTGAAAAAACATGTACATGATTCTAATCATATAATTGACTGGTCTGTGATCCAGGTGGAATCGGAGGGAGAATTCCTACCAGAACCTCAATGCATACTGGACAGAAAGGAAACCCCGCTCAGGAACCGAACCATTGCACAGGTCAAGGTTCATGGGAAATGGAAGATGCCATGAAACATGCATTTTTTATTTTGTTTACTTCTATACATACACGTCATATTGATAGATAGAACATTGAGGACGATGTTCCTTTAAGGGGGATGGAATTATAACACCATGTTTCCCCCAGTCTGTAAAAATAACTATATTGGACAAGAACTATGGAAAACTCAAAGATGTGAATGTTTGATTTGACGGACCTTTGTATAAAAGGTCGATGAATGTAAATTATGTTATGAATATGTGTTGCATGACTGCTGGGAGGGAGATGTGCTAAAAGAGACCACGATGGCTCCTAAGAGGTGGTGGAAGGGACCTGGAATGGTTGCGTTAACTTCCATCGAACCAATACCATACTGGTTTTTACTTGCTCAAAGACCAAAGCAACTCTCTGACCCTGGAATGAATTACCCACTAGGATGGTAGGTGGGGATGCTCCTCAAGATTTAATGAGGGGATAGGGGTGAACCACCCATCCGCAGAAGATCCCAGACCTGACCATGGATAGGGGAATTTGTGCCACACACAATCTTGCAGAAAAGGTAAGAAAGGAAGTGTGGGAAAGCAAGGGGGGGAACGCACGCAATAGGGATCATGGAAGAAAATCAAAGGAGCTCTAGAAATACAGGGAGTTATGAACAGAGGAGAAGGAGAGTAACCTTCGTCCTTGGCTTCCGTTGAGCTGGAAGTAGGAGACTGAATCTCAAGCATCGTGGTCTAGCTCAGGGGTGGCTAGTGGTAAATCCGTTTGGAGTCACTGAGCCTATAGTTGGGTGGAAACGAGCACCCCTCTCAGCAGTCGCTTCACACCTGGTGTTTCCTGATAAGTGTTTATATCTTGTATCTTGAATTGAATATCTTGGATGCATGCTCATGTTTGTACACTCATAAATGGTTTCTATATAGAAGTGTTTTCCTAGTGTTTTGATCGAAAATAATGGATGCATGCTTATACTTATATGACCATAGTCGGTTTATGTATAGAATGAATAAGTTCAGATTACAAGTCTCTTCCCTTGAGATTTGTTCCATCTACATGACTCATGCTATGTCCTGGTTTGATTTCCCAAAGGCACCTCCTCCTGGGAAGTTTCCTCGCATTCCAGAGCAGGAGTAAGTTCCTTGAAAAGACTACCGTTATGGTAAACCCACGAGTTTACTTTACACCTGTCACAGAGTCATAGCTCGGCGAATTACGGAGGCTTTTTAGTCAAGTCACCAAGACTAGGGATAATTACCCAAGAACCCTCTGAAGGTCCCAATGACCTAGGTCTGGAAACCTTGTACAAGAAAGAGTAGTTCTCTCAGGATTCGAAGTTGTGGGATTTTGAAGTCCCGAGAGGTTGAATCTCGTGAATCAAGCCTAGAAAGGATAGCGAGTCCCATTTATCGAAAGAGAATACCCCATCGTTGATAAAACATAAACAAGAATAACAACATGGCAGAAAAGGCTCACTAGCCAACACTATATTGTATGCACTCCAATGTTACATATTTATAGTACAATGGGTGATGCCACCTCATAGAGAGATTTTCTCTAGATCCTGAAATCATGCATGATGACTAGGCTAGGCAATCTTAACTAACTCATTAGTCATCACTTGAGGATATATCACTAATATCCTAAATGAATAATACAAATATAGGTGACAATTTTGACTTAGTGATTGGTAAAGGTAAGCCATAGGCTAACAATCCCCCCCTCAATCACAAGTTTGATCAATAATACCAACAATAAAGCATAAATTGATATCAATTCCAAGTCTTCATACTAAAACTCCTGGTCTGAGCCTCAATAAAGAACTGCCTGAAAAACCGCCAATCTGGATGGTGAACATGTTCATTTGAAATGAACTGGAAGAGAGTTGAGATATGGAAGTGAACAGCTTCAATATCTGAACATTTCTTGATTTCTTGACAATTTGAATATTTTCCCAAGTATTTGAGCTAGAAGAATCTGATGTCTTCTACTAATTTGTGAACATGTAGTATCACCACTCTACTATCAGTGTATCACTGAAAGTGCTCTCTAAATCTGTGGTTTGGGATGACCACTAACCAATTGATACCATGTATCCAATGGTTTTTGGATAACCACTAACCAATCTTGACACTTTTAGGTGTCCAACAGCATCCCAATGTACCATGTGTATGATTCAATTGCAATTCATTGAACCATAATCCTTTCAAAGCCTACCATCTTTGGAAAATCTCACTATGTAATCATGTGAGCCAGGATGCATGCAAATTGTTTACTTAATGTAAACTCCAATCTGATGAGAGCCAACCAAGAGAAGTGAATCAGCTTCTAGTCTGACACATCCCTGAAAATGCCTAACAACTCAATCAAATGCCAAGCTACAATGCAAAAGGATCTTCTTGTCCTCTGCTAGGTCGAATGACCATCTATGTGAACCAAAAGTTCACATCATTTCTCTCAAAATAAAAAAACTATATGATTCAACTTAAACTTATTGAACCATAATTCTGCCAAATTCTGTCATCTACAGACCGCAGTTGCCCATTTGGCAAATTTCATGCCCATCTGGCATACTTGATGTTTGTTGTTGTCGAAACTTTTTGTCTGACAACCATCTTCAATTCCATCATCAATTCCCCTCTTTGTCAGCTGAAAGGAGAGACCATAAGTGGTTTCATGAACCATCTTCACTAGAATTTTGAACTCCCCCCCTTAAGGTGCATGAGAGTTACATCATTGTACTCCCCCCTTCTAGGCTCAAGAGATTACCATACTTGTTTCATTTGAGTACAACACAAAGTGGGCATGCAGAAAAAACCACATGTTATCTCATTCTGTGAGGGCCATGCTCAAAAGCTACGCCATAAGGGGACCACTTAAGTGAGGTAAAAAAAATGTTATGTGCTACAAGATTGGTCTTTACTTGAGATTGAATTCTTCATTAAGACTTATATAATCACTTGGTTGTTGATGACCACTGCCAAGGATCAATCCACTCATAGTGAATTTTCAATCTTGCAGGTTTCTTCAGTGTTGAACATTTGTCTGAAGAATGGTTATGCTTGCCACAATGCTGGCAAGGATGGAGATCAAAACATTGATTCTTCTTGTGACCAAATCAATTATAGTGTTGGTACTTATCATTCTGATGTTGAACTTGAACAGGTAAAAGTGAAGCTTCTTGAAGGAATCCATCACTTTGGAACTTGATTGATCTGGAATAATCAGGAATATGAAAGGTAACTTCCTTGTCATATCCAAGTCCTGTTCTATTCTTTTTGTAAATGATTTCTTCCCAAGGTCTGATGATGGGCTTGGAAAGAGTATTATGAACCTGTTGCTTTGAAATCCATGGAAGCGGATTTACTGCATGTTGATGCATCATTGAAAGGTTTTCTTCACTGAAATCAAAAGAAAACTCTTGAAATGTAGGTTCATGAATAGATTTAACTTCGTCTGAAACTGATTCTGAAGTTGTATCACTGTGTTTTTCCTTCACTGGTTGTTGATCAAAAACATCATCATCATCATCATCATAGAGAGGGTTGTGCTGAACAAAAACTAGTTCAGAACACTTCACTAGCTGTTGATTTTTGAGTTCTATCAACTCATCATTCAATAGATGAGATTGTTCTTGAAGAAGTATAACTTTAGCTTGCATCATTTGTAAACAAGTTATCACTGACTGAAGAGTTTCTTTGTTCATTATCACTCTGTTGTCTTCAGTGGCTTTTATTAGAGTGTTCAGTAACTCTAATAATTTGAGACTTCGAGCCATTTTCAAAACACTAAAAGAGGTCTCCTTGTGCAGGTAGATCCTGATTACATTTTGACTTGATAAAAGAAGGATTATCTGCAACTCGCTCACTTGAACTTCATGCTTTCTTGCTATTGTTTCACGCTCCCTTGTACTTCCCTTGCTTGAACTTGCTTCCAGGAAGTTGAGGATGTCGGTTACCACCGAAAATGCATCCAAAGTGTGATGTTTACAATGATTTGAGTTTCAAGTACTCATCCTTGTCAATTACGACTTAAAATGACTCTAGGGTGTCAAGCTCAGACAAAAATGCACCTTATGACAAATTCAATTCAACTCAACTTGATTTCAAAAAGACAAGTAAACTTACAAATAAATTATTGCAAGTACAAATCAACTTGATCAAGTAACCTTACACCAAATATTGTTTGCAAGTTACAATTTAACTTCAAATGCTCCATTATGTGTTGAGTTCGAAATCCTTTGTTTTGTCCATTGCTGATGCGGTTGATGACTTGAATGATTGAGAATGTTCTTTACAAATGCTTGATCATATCTGCTTTGATTGTTTGTACTTCACTAGCGTTTAATTGTGTGCTTGAATTAACTTTCTTGGAAGGCCATGTGTGTATAGCCGTATGAAAAATTGTAAGTGTGCTTATGTCAAAAACTAGAAATAAAACATTACATAAAGCAACCATGAAAAAATTCACCACCGCACATAATGAAAATGTCCTTAGACCGCCTTATTCAATTTCGGGACAGATCTAGGATGAGAGCGACCACAAAAAAAAAAAAATGATTTTATTAAGATATCCTCTTTACAATCACAATGATGCACCCATCATTTACAATACAATTCAACTTATATTCGATTCTTACAAAGTTGAATTGATCTTCAAATTTCTCCATATATCATTTTAAAAAGTCAAACAAGAGTTTTCACTAATGAAAATATCCTTTTAAATTCCAAAACACACAAAGCCCCCTTCTTACTGTCACTAATGCTCATTCTCATTTACTAGTGGAAAACATATTAAATTCACTCACCTTAATGGTGAAAAGGTTTTAAGTTCTCTTTAGCTCCACCTTATCACTTTTATCCAAAAGTGAAAATATCATGATCTACAGAAATGATCTACAGAAAAATCTTGAGAAAATCCCAAGACCTCATTCTGTTGCTTATCTCAGAGGTTTGTTGTACAAAAGTCTTCACGAGAAGATGGCAGGTGATCACATCTAAGGTGGAAGTCCTGAATCAGATCATGATGATCATTATTGAGGAATATTCTTGTTGCTAGGCCGAGAATTTGATATTGAAGGAGCTTATGTTCAATGTTGTGTCGACTTTGTAAGAGGTGAGAGAGCTTGCAAAGTGTTTCAGAGAGATTTTGTATAGCGAGAAGCTTATTATGCAGAGCGACTTAGACGTGGTCGTCAACAAAACTCAATTGTCATGTCAGATAAAAAAATAAAAATACCTCAGCGATTTCAGTGATTGGAGATGGTGTCCAAGATTTTGGAGATACAGTCCTTGGAAAGACACCTGGAGTAGAACCTCACGTTACAAGAATTTATCAATTCTTGGAACGACACCTCAATAATCGAAGAGGATGTAATTTATTTTGGAAAACAATACCATTATTCCTCTTTGAAGTGGACTATGCATTGATGAGGGCGATCTATTGAGGTAAACCTTCAATAGCTTATCAGAATCATGCCATACTTTCTCAAATAGTCTGGGTACTTTCCTCATTTTTCTCCCAGGTAGATAACCGACAACACTCAACTCCTTCAACGAACAAGAGTATATGCAATGAACAACATACATTAAACAACAAGTTCTCTTCTCCACACTGATCAACATAACTAGCTAAAGCTTCACACGCCTGATCAATAATACACTTATACAAGATCACTAACAACCCACAACCCGTGGCATTAAATGACCAACAAATCGTTTCTTGCAAATCGAACGAGGGTCTATGTTTCTCTTTTTTGTGCTAAATATGGACGACCATATCTCATTGCTGGCACACCTTAAGAACGACTCCAAACAATGACTTCCAGGCTTCGGCCAGGTGCAGAGATACTCCTTGCTGCAACAACAATTCTAACTCACACCACGACAATATTTTCACACAACTTCTTCACCTTATCTGCAGCGGCTAGGGATGGATTCTCATGAACCATTTTAATTTACACCATGTCAATTCTTCGACATAGTGGCTCCTTCCTGCAAAACATGACTCCCTCTCCAATAACACGATTACACACTGGATTAGATTTTTGCATTGTTACCTAGTATGAAAATGGCGACTCCTTCCTGCAGAACGTAGCTCCTCTTCATAACTCATGTGTACCAACGATTTGATTCTCCATGACCAAAGACAACAAACGTCTCATGTGAAGCCTCCAATAACCAACCAACACGACACTAATGACTCCTCTGTAGATCACACGCCGATCTAACAAATTTATCAAAATTTGATCTAGTGTTTCTTCCAATGAACAACAATCCCATCTATCAATCGCTTCCCGTGAAAAATGATCCCATCTATCAATCACATGTATTTTGAAGCTATCAAACCTTCTACTAGGCGAGCCCTCAAAACATTGAATGGCGTTTCAAAAATAAATCCTTCTTTCGGTTTCTACAACACCTCCTCAAATCACGCACATTTGTGGCTTAGACCTTTGCTTCATGGTTAATTCTCTTGGATCCTCTTTCTTCATGTGCATCTTCACACCATCGACTACACCTCACCATCGATCAATGAAAATCTTCCATTTAGATCAACAGGAGAATGAGAGAACTAAAACCTTGACTTTTCATTGCACCTTCAAGTGGATTTAGATCTACAATTTTGTTGGTGTAGATACTTCATTTCAGTGCACACTTCAACTTCGACGATCTACAGCTCGCCCGTGATCTCCAGTGCATGAACAGACGATTCAACACAATTCAATCAAATAATTGAAGATTGGATCCATTACAACAATCAAACAAATTTCTATGCCAAATCGAGCACATGCTCTTCAGAATGTCATTGCCTCCCACAACTTGATTATATCATTCTATTCCCGACAGACTGTAAAAAATTGTAGATCAGTAATTTTGTTGGTGTAGACAGAAGGCGCGAATCTGTTACTACAGATCTCCAACACCACAGTGATATGACTCCAATTGTAGTTTTCGAACAAATTCACTTTTGGCAGATCTGCATGGTTGATGTTGCATCGCCTACACATGGCACGACCAAACTAGTGTTGAACTTATGCGTACATTCAGATTTTAAATTCCTCATCATCTTTTCAGTACTTCCATGGATTCTCCTCTTTTGCTTGGCTGATCATGTTCATCTCCACATTTTAACATCAAGATCTTTCATGGAAAACTACCATGAATCTCAAGACTACCAAGCCCTTAAGACCATAAGAGCTCTGATACCAATTGATAAAACATAAACAAGAATAACAACATGGTGTAAAAGGCTCACTAGCCAACACTATATTGTATTCACTCCAATGTTACATATTTATAATACAGTGGGTGATGCCACCTCATAGAGAAATTTGCCTTAGATCCTAAAATCATGCATGATGACTAGGCTAGGCATTCTTAACTAACTCATTAGTCATCACTTGAAGATATATCACTAATATCCTAAATGAATAATACAAATATAAGTGACAATTTTGACTTAGTGATTGGTAAAGGTAAGCCATAAGCTAACAATCGTTTGGTAGACGAACTGTCGGAATCCTTTCGGAAATACCTCAGATTTGTCAAGACCGATGGATCTAGAGGAGGAGCACAGGCGTTAATACCTCGACCCCTTCAGCCTTCACAAGTAGCGATGGGATCCAGGACCGTAGATCCAAGGATCTGTCGGAGCTCTATGGATCATCGGATCAAAGGAGGCTCACAACCGTTAATCTCATATATAAATTTCCTTATCAAGAATTCGAGGATCGGAGTTTCGAAAGGTAAGGAAACTCTCTACTATGGATATTTGCCAGTTGCGAAATCCTGGTATACGAAACCCCGAATCGGCTTAGCGTGAATAGGTTTCAGTGTTTAGGCACCTGGGAAACCCAAGGGCAAGACCCCTCGTCTTCGCCAGTTTCTAAATACCGGTACACGAAACCCCAAATCAGTTTAGCGTGAATAGGTTTCAATGTTTTGGCACCCAGGAAATCCAAGGGCAAGACCCCTCGTCTTCGCTAGTCGTGAAATCCCGGTACACGAAACCCCGAATCGGTTTAGTGTGAATAGGTTTTGGTGTTTTGGCACCCAGGAAACCCAAGGGCAAGACCTCTCGTCTTCGCAAGTCGTGAAATCTCGGTACACGAAACCCCGAATCGGTTTAGTGTGAATAGGTGTCGGCGTTTCAACACCCGGGAAACCCAAGGGCAAGACCCCTCGTCTTCGCCAGTCGTGAAATCCCGGTACACAAAACCCTGAATCGTTTTAGCGTGAATAGGTTTCGGCATTTTGTCACCCAGGAAACCCAAGGGCAAGACCCCTCGTCTTCGCCAGTCGCAAAATCCCGGTACACGAAACCCCAATGCGCTCTGTGGATGAGCCCTAGGTCACCGGATAGGGTCTTGTGGTAGGAAGGAGGAGTCCTGAAAGAATCTGGACCTCCCGTTTGTAGGGACGCGTGGAGAAGATCTAAGCCACCGGGATTCTAGACATCGGAGGAATAGGAGTGAAGACCTTGCCAGAAATCTCGAAAGGTAGAATGTCAAGATTTAATCTGGGCTATTGATCAAGTCGATGATCTGGACCATAGATCCAGATGATACCAAGCTTTCGGGTTTTGGGGATTCGAAAGGGAAAGGAGGAACGCTTACATCATGATTCCCCGAATCACGAAACCCCAAAAGCATTTAGAGGAATAGCACCAGGTCATAGGACCGGTTGTATGAAAAGCGACCCAAGGGAGGAGCTAAGGATCTGTTAGACCCTTTCAGGTTTCAGCATTTCAAAAGACAAAGAACAAGAGAATGCTTGCATTGCGATTCCCCGAATCGCGAAAGCCAGAAGAACCTTTTCGGTAAGGCCTGTGGTCATAGCCAACGATCACATGGAGGAGGATAAGGAAGGGATGGTCTCCGTTAGGCCCCATAGAAATTTGGGGATTTTGTCCCTCGAAGAAAAGACAAAAAGAAAAAGAAAATCTTAGTTGTTGTAGTGGGTGTGTGACAATTTATCACATTTAAATAAGAAGATGGAAACTTGAATATTTAATAATATTATTATTCTTTGAGAACATGGAACATTTCTATGAATGTTTAGTTGTGATCAAGTCATCTATTATTAGTCCCTGCCAAAGGCCAGGGACTAATAGCGATGAGTTCATCGCTGACTGGCTATTAGTTTAGGTTGACGTTTTGATTTTTGTTTTATATCAAATGTGTAACATAGGAAATTAAAATATGTATTTTTTTTAATAATAAAAAAAACTATTTTTCTAACATTTCATTGGCTGATATCTTTCAAGTCTTATTGCAGGCTTCACGTTATTCGATGTATAAACAATTAATAGATTTGACTCAAACAATTAATATTTATATATGACATTGAAAATCATATCCAAGCTTGTCGACAGGTGTTGGATGCATTGATACAATACCTATCCGACCCTTGGGGGCAGCTATTCGAGTTGGGCATATTCATCCATGCACGCCACATCCCGCACGCAGATCGATTCCTTCTCTACTTCTGTCAAACCTTATCCATCGTGCATTTAATAAAAGGCGGCTCACAGGATCACACTCACACTCTGAGCGCTTTGATCCTTCGCCCCTCTGCAGCCAAATTTTCTAGGTTAGACTCCAGAATGTGGAGCTCCGGGATCTTGATCTGTCGTTTTCTCTATCTACTATAGTTTATTTTTCTGCCATGGACGTCTGTCACGGCCAATGATGGTAAGTTTCTTTTGCCATAAATTTAGTTATCTCTGTAAATATCTATACCTGACATTGCTCTATTTTTTTGGTTTGAAGGTCTGCTTCCGAATGGAGACTTTGAGTTTGATCCCAAGCCGAAAGACATGAAAGGAACAGTCGTCAGAGGACGAGACTCGTTACCAAAGTGGCTAAGCAAAGGTTTTGTGGAATACATAACTTCTGGACACCAGCAGCGCGATATGTTAGTGGCGGTCCCCGAAGGAGCGCACGTTGTGAGGTTGGGAAACGAGGCGTCCATCAGCCAGGTGATTAAGCTCAGATGGGGCTCATATTACTCCCTTACATTTAGTGCTGCGCAGACCTGCGCACAGTCTGAGAGGTTGAATGTCTCCGTTCCTCCATTCTCGGGAGACATATCGATCCAGACCGTTTACAGCGGAAACGACTGGGATGCCTATGCTTGGGCATTCAGGGCTCCCTCTGATTTAGTCGATGTTATTCTTCACAACCCTGGCGTCGAAGAAGACCCAGCTTGCGGACCGGTTCTGGACATAGTGGCCATCAAGGAGATGTTTCCCCCTAAGTTCACAGAATGTAATCAGTCTTGGCTTCTTGATTTAATGCTTTCTTGGTTTCTTGATTTAGTGGTTTCTTGATTTTTATTTCGATTCTGTGCAGCGAATCTGATTAAGAATGGAGATTTC
>JASDQU010736696.1:188682-239496 GCA_032191745.1 Picea mariana | reverse complement strand
TATTGTTATTCTTTAAAAACATGAAAAGTTGAATCTCTAATAATAATATTATTTTTTAATATCATAAATTTATTTTTTTAAGCTTCTCACTTTCAAAATTTTAAATATTGAATAAATGTTTTTGGAAATAAAATGTAACTTAACCAATTTATTAAAAAGAATGTAAACTTGAATTTATAATATAGAAAGGTACATTACACTTTGATTTGGTTATTTGATAGTTGTTTTGATGAAATGTAACCTTTGGGCATGTCAATTTCACAGAGCAGTAAGATGATGGAAGCTATTTTATTGTATTGTTATTAACAGTTATTCAAAGACTCTGATGCCTGTTGGAATTAGCTGTTGGAGGTTCGGGTTTGCTTTGGTTCTGCAATGTGAATGCGATGGTGAACAAAGAATGACAGTTTAGATTTCACCACCACCATTTTATCACACATTATAATAATAATGTTGTGTAGTTTAGCTGTAAGTTGAAGGTTTTTCACATTAAAAACTGGTTGGTTGTTGTTTTATGCATATGCAGTTGTAAGTTGAAGGCTTTTCATATCAATAGTGGAATTAGTGGGTTTGTTTTCGTTCTGCAATGTGAATGAGATGGTGATCCAGAATTTATGTCACTGCTACTTATTTCTGACTAAAGAATGACAGTTCAGATTTCACAATGACCTTCTTCATCACACATTATAATAATAATGTGTGGTGTAGCTGTAAATTGAAGGTTTTTCACATTAAAAATGGTTGGTTGTTGGTTTCTGTAGCTGTAAGTTGAAATTTTCACTAATGTGTGATTTAGCTGTAAATTAAAGGTTTTTCTCATTAAAAATGGTTGGTTGTTGGTTTCTGTAGCTTTAAGTTGAAGGTTTTTAATATTAAAAAGTGGCAGTAAGTTGAAGGTTTTTCATATTAAAAAGTGGTTGGTTGTTGGTTTATGTTATATGGTTTAATGAAGTGAAGAGTTAAGTTTGGGGAATGTCCTTTTCCTTGACCTCTAAATAGGCAGGCTGCTCCTTCAATGTTCATTCGTATTTTCAAGGCTTTGGAGGGTTTCAAGCACACCTTTTTTTCATGGAAAAAATTTGCTCAATTATATTATAGCATATAATATTTTTATAACTGTCACTGTATCTTCAAAGAATATTTCCAAATCTTACAGGGAGGATGAAACTAACTTACAGATTCAAAAAAGGAGATACTATCAAAATTAAAAACCAAGAGGCTATGATGACTAAAAATAGAATCACCAACAATGGTTAATGGATTATGAATTGTCTCCTTGGACCAGCCACTCCATTGGTCCATTTTTGGTAAAAAAGAATGCCTTCAGTATCCTCCATTGCTTGTTTTGATAAAGTGTCCTCTTTATTATAAAAATTTATATAAATATGTTGGAAAGTAATTAAGCGGAAGCTCCGAGTCAGCACTAAAATTCTATCTTTCCAACCCTCCAAAGAGCTCACATGTAAACTGCCCACTTTTGTTAACCAGTCGATAAAAACCTTTGAGTCACCTAGCAAATGTAGATCAGGAAGCAATAAGTGATCAGCAAGCCACAGTGATGCCCAGGCTCCCAAGAATTCTTCTTTTGTATTTGTGCCTTTGCCACAATTAAGTGTCCATCTGTAAACCGTAGCCTCTTGAACTTTAATAATACCCCCTGCACCACAAATACTACCATCACTCTTGGTTGCCCCATCAAACCAAGCGAGTGTCAAATCCTTACAAGAAGAAATCAAAATATCCTTTGGTGGTTTGTCTTTTGTGTAAGAAATGAAACATGGAAATACTGCCAATATCTTATAGATCACTGCCTATGAAGACGGACTAGAATCCTCGAACAAAGCTTTGTTAAGCTCTTGCCAAATGTACCAGATGATATAGGCTACAATATGAGTAGGAACAGATTTATCCACATACCAACTCTTTAAACAATCCGAAGTGTATTCCGTGTCGAGCTCCTGTTCAGATTTAATTCCTTATACACTAAATTCCAGACTGATATTGCAAAGGGACAGTAAATAAAAAGGTGACTAACTGACTCCCAATCCAATTTACAAAGAGAACAACGCCCCAAGCCAGCCCATCCCCTTTTCTGTAGTGTATCCGAAGTTAAGATTTTACCCTCCAAAGACAGCCAAACAAATAGTTTTACCTTTAGTTGAGCTTTCTGATTCCATATTTTTTGTTTCCAGGTATCAACTTTCAACACTCTTTTAGTCGAGATGATGCTTAAGTAAAAATTCTTTACAAAAGGTCTTCCTGAATTGTCACCTCCTACCCACATCAAAGTGTCCTTCTTTTCTTGAATGAGCACTCCCGACGCCGATAAAACACTTCTGAACTGATCCCACTCATGCGCTAAATCCCCTTCCAAATCTAGATCGATGCTACTGAGCCAATAGGAAACCAATGACTGATCACATGTAGTCTTTATATCCTGGGCAAGTGTTAGTGTGTTCTTTTCCTTTAACACCGACATCAGAATAATAGAGATAAAAGAGCAATCACCCATACTCAGGATTCTATCCTTGCCTAAATTTATAAAAATCTCATTCCCCGGAATCCAACTTAAGCCATGCAAAAGAAAATACAAAACTTTTAGAAGTCCGGACTAGATTTTAGAAATCCCAGTCTTTCTAAAAAAGTGTGTTATGAGCCAATTAATCACCGATCCCTGTAATAGATATTTGTCAATCACTACCCTGTTCCAAATACCTTCTCCCGTGAGAATTCACCATAATGTGTTCGCTGCTAGAGACTTGCTGATGTCAAAAATACTATGAATTCCCCACCCCCCAAATGATTTTGGAAGGGAAATTCTCTCCCAATTGCAAAGATGCATCATATGGTAATCACAATTCATTTTCCAAAGGAAATTAAACATACGATTCCTGGTAATTTTCAAAACTGAGCCCGGGACAACCGCTAGGAACATCCTATAGATAGGTTGGCTAGATAACACTACTTTCAGGAGCGTAAGACACCCTCCTAAAGAAAGCCACCTAAAGCACCAGTTATTAATCTTATTTTCCAATTTTTTTTATCAACCAATGCCATTCATCCGATCGCATAGCTCCAACCTTCATGTAAAAATTGAGGTATTTGAAACCTTGCTCCAACTCTAGAAAATTATAAGGGAAAAAAGCTTTGAACAGAAAAAACTCATGATCAGTCAGACCTGCTTGATGGAAAGTCGACTTCGAGGCATTGATCAATAAATCAGAAGTCAAGCATAAAAGTTTAAGAACTTTATCTATTTCCCACCACTCATGAATAGTAGCACCAGTCATTATAATTACATCATCCACAAATAAAATATGCAATATTTTAATAGATTTTGACACTTGAATACCTATCAGTTTGCGCTCTCTTTGACTATCTTTCAATAATAAGCTCAGACTTTCTATCACCAATATAAACAACAACGATGATAAGGGACAACCTTGCCTCAAACCCCTTCCACTCTTAAATAAATCTATTGCTTCTCCATTAATCAAGATAGAATATGAGGTAGAGACTACACAACTCATTATCCAATTAATCATATCTAGATCCAGTCCAATTTGAAGAAGGAGAATGCGCAAAAGGTCCCAATTAACACAGTCATAAGCTTTTTGAAGATCCAACTTTAGAATCAACGACTTTGATTTTTTCTGATTAATATTGTGGATACATTCATGGACTGTACCTATAGCATCCTGAATCTGCCTTCCCTACAAAAAGCCCAACTGCTCTTCCGAAAGTGATCTCGAAAGAATCAGTTTGATCCGATTGGCTATGATTTTTGAGAGAATCTTATAACAGAGACTACACAGAGAGATCGGTCTATAATCTCCAAAGTGACGGGGCTTGTTCACTTTTGGAATTAAAGTGATAAAAGTTGAATTTAGAGCTCCCGGAATAAAAGCCAAAGTTCTAGATTCTTCAATCATTTCCAGAATGTCATCTCCAACTAAGTCAAAAAAATGCTTAAAAAACTCCATGGTCCATCCATCCGGGCCTGGACTCTTATCCACTTTTAAATTTGATAAGACTTTCTTCAGTTCTTCCTTATCCACTGGTTTGTAGAGGGCATCTGACTCTGAATCTAGAACCATGTTTAGAAATAAAGAAGCTACTTTAACTTGATCAGCATGATTTATATCCATAGACTTATTATAAAAATATTTAAAATGTTTAATTGCTGCCAATTTTAGATTGTCTTGTCCTCTATAAATTGTTCCCCCCTCATCTTGTATCTCCCATATGGATTTATGGTTTCTCCTGTAGCTGGCATAACTACGAAAGAATTTTGTATTTAGATCTCCACTTTGGATCCATATAGCACGGGTGCGCTGGCGCCACTGTTCCTCAATATCCTTTATTATTGAATTTCTTTCATGTTCTAAATTTTTTAACGTCGGATCAATTATACTCTGACAGGTACCCTCCAACAAATTTTGGAGTCTAAAAGAGATTTCCTGCTCAAGTCCCCTAAGCCTAGCATTCTTTAAAGTTTTATAATCCTTCTGCCAGACTTTTGTACTCTTTTTCAGATATTTCAACTTCCGGACCAACCTCTTATGTTTACCAGATTCCCTAAGATACAAAGGATATGTCCACAGGTCATGAACTAAAGTATAAAAATCATTATTTGATATCCACACAGGATTAAATTTGAAAGGAATAACTTTGAACACTGGCGGAAGATCCAACTGTAATAAAATGAGAGCATGATCAGAGATAAAGGGGTAATCAACCCAAGTTCTAAAAATGTCAGTATACATAACTAAATCTTCATAAAGTAAGTAACGATCTAGTCTCTTTGTTATGAAAGCATCGCCCACCCGACCATTTCTCCATGTGGGAGCCAGCTTTCCAGGCTGGATATCTATAAGTTTATTTCTACTGAAAAGATTGGTAAAAAAAGTAGTCAAGGATCAAAGGTTCGTTCGGCTACCCTAAATTTCACCTTCCATCAGAGTCAAGTTTATATCACCAGCTAACACAAGACATTTCAATGACAATAGACCCATAGCCTCTAATCTTTCCCATAATAATTTACACTCCAAACATGGCCCATGTACATTTAGAAGATTAATAAATTTTTTGGACTCTAGGCAGTGTCCTGTCAGTAAGATACCACCACAAATCAGGTAAGGCACCAGATCAAAATATGAAGGATCCCAAGCAACTAATAACCCTCCAGAAGTTCCAACAGAATTAACCGCACAACAAAGCCACTTCGGCCTCAAGAGTTGAAAGAAACAACGAGCATTTTCTGAGTGTACTAAGGTCTCTTGAAAAAAAACAATATTTGGATGAGATTTTTCTAACACACTACGAATCGAGGCAAGTTTAAGGGTGCCTCCAGTCCCTATAAGATTTAGATAAAGTACTAACATTACTTCGATATTGCAAGGGCCTTCAAAGCTCTAAGGGCCCTACCATCAATAGGTAAAAGTGACACATAATATTATTTTGGTACAACGATGGTTTTTTTCTTGCGCTGGGGGTTTTAACAAGGGAAAGCTCAATTCCCAAACCCCTAGACCACGTGAATTTATTTCCACCATCTTTTACCAAAGCTCGAGAACTATTGGCTTACCCACTCTCAACAATAGTGTCAATGGTTGATTTCCCAAGAAAGACAGGTAACGGAACCGATGATTCACTTCCACGGATAAAAGGTAAGAATGAGTCCAATACATCAGTGAGGGTTGGCTCATCCTCTTTTGGTTCCCTATACCTAGGTGGCAGAGTTTGGCTTCCCGACAAACAGTGACTGTTCTCTGGACTGTTATAAATCTCATTTGAAGCTGACGGATCTAGGAGAGAAGTACAAATGAGGGAAGGGTCTATCGAAGATCCCAAATCACCAGAAGGAATCACAGGTTCCAAGGGTGAGTGAACAAGCAACAAAGTGGTTAAGGAAATGTTATCCCTAGGGGAAAGTTCAGAGTTCTTCAAGACTCCAGAATCCACTAGAGGTGGCAGTGTCGTCTTTTTTATAGAATTCTTCAGCCAATTAGAAGAGCTAACTATTTGAAGTTCCATCACCAAAAGGGAATTGAAAAAAGCAGGACAATGTAAATGTTACTTACCCATAACTGTGTCTGTTGGCGCCAAGCAGCTTTGGTCAATATTGTCGTCTCTACTTCCTTCGAAACCACATAAACCAGTATCCATCGAGGAATCTGGGTTACTGTGTAAAAATCCAAGCTCATCATGCGGCTTTTCTTCTTCTACAATACCTTTACAGTCTCTCCTCAAGAGTGAGGTACTTCGACAGTAACTACATTTGAAGAGTAACCCGAGATAATCTAATCTTTGTTGATAGAAAAGACCACGCCATTCAACCTCCATTGTCGCCGGCAGACCCAAGTGCACATCCATTTCAACCAGCACTTTAGCTATTTGATGCTTCTAAATTCTTTTTATCAACCATAATAAATCTCCCCAGATTGTTTCCGATGGCTATCAAAGCTCCCTCGCTCCATAAATACAACGAAAGAAGCAGAAGCATAACCCATAAATGTCTTAATGAGAAGTACTCAGTTTCCAGATTAAAGGCCAACCTCCATTTTTTTGAGCATAAAGCTACTATTTCCATTAACCCGCCTTCTACTCAACAGAGACGTTGCGTCTTCTGGACTCTCACAGATAACTCCAATCCATTCTTTAGTTAAAAAGATAACCTCTGGTAGATATCCTAAAACTGGTACTCAAACACATTCCATCCAGACATAACAACTTTCCACGCAGAGGTTGATGTAAGCAAACCTTCCAACAAGGCCACAGAGAGCCATCTATATGAGTCCTCCAACCTAATGTCAGTGCCTAATACTAATATTCTAATAGATCTCTTCGTCGTCCACTGTCTCCTGTGCTTACGGGCTAAACTTGACACATGGTTTTTTAAACGTTGAGAATATACACTTGTCTTGCAGGGAATACCAGGTCCAGACTTCTGATGCAGTAACTTATCACTACAAGATGGCTTCAAAAGTGCAGGAAGAAAAGTATCTGAGGGTTCAAAAGTTTGTTTCAAACTTTTATGAAGGCACTGAGGAGCCGTTTGTCTATCAAAAGGACTAGCCTCTTTGGAAAGGGTCCCCGAAACCACTTCCGGAGAACAATGAGAAAGAATAACAATGGTTTCCTTCCAAAATACTTCCAACGGCTCATTTAAGAGCGCATTAACCTCCGCGTTAATCAACTCTAACCGCCCGCTGTCCATCAGTCTTCCACTTAGATGGCACTCAGCCCAACAAAAGAATCGAGGGCTAAGACTTCTCCCAATAATGCACCAAACGATGAGTAAAGGAAGACAAAAAACTATCTAAAATCTAACTAAATAAAGACAACCAGGTAAGGTCTAAGGATCGAAAGAAACCAATCCATAACTAATGAGTAAGCAATGAATCCTCCTCAGACATGGYTGCCTCTAGTCAGTTCCCGCTCAAAAAATCTGAATTTCTCTGGTTCCTCGGCTCCCTCCATCGTCTCCATCTCATCATGGAACCTAGCTTCGGGTTTCAAGTGCACCTGAGGGTATGAATTCAATCTGCTGCAATCTACTCGTGAGGTCCGAGCATTTTGAATATTTTGTAAACATGATTTCATCTGGTGCAAAGAGCGGTCGTGGGAAGGCCAAGTCGACAAAGTCCATGTCCAAGGCGCAAAAGGCCGGCTGGCAGAGTGTGTCGTTGTATAAGAAGAAATCATACATACCCAAGGGAATTAAATAAGAAGGCAGACCAAAATAGTTGACAAGTTGGCTTTCAAGGAACAACATGCTTCTTTATTGCTAAAGCTTGGTCGTTTTAAAGAAGCTGAGGCAACATATAGGTCTCTACTTGCTGAAAACTCTGAAAATTATAGATGCCATGAAGCACTTCAGAAGTGTCTAGGGCTATCACTAGAGGGTGAGGGTGAGGGTGAGAGTGAGAGTGGAGGGAATTCACTAGGTTTATCACTGAGGGTGAGGCTGAGAGTGGGAGTGAGAGTGGAGGGAATTCACCAGGTTTATTACTGGGGTTGGAGGCATTCACTAGATCATGTTAATAAGTTAATTTTTTTGTGTAGACTTTTTCAATAAATTTACATAGATTTAAAGTAATAAATTTATTGATCTAAATAATCTTTAAACAAAAAGTTTTGATTTTATTTTCTTTAATAAAACTTTAAACAATGGATATATTAATCAATATTAAAATTGAAATATCTTTTAAAACATGACTCTATATTAAAACTTGAGGGCTTAGGGTAGTACACTTATGTAGACTAGAGAGTCAAAATCACTATGTAGAGAGGTCTCTTGTCCCATAAACAAAAGGGTTTCTATGTTATTTTGACATTTTGCTAGGCTATAACCTTAAATTAGATTACTATTATTGCTACTAAAATTTATCCCTATAACTTAAGTTAAAACAAACCTATGAATTCTTAGTTGTCATCAAATCATCTATTATTAAATTTTTAGAAGATATTTATTAAATTTGCAAAAATACTTATCTATCTATCAATAATATTTTGTTTTGATAATTAAATTTGGGTTACTTGTTCTTTATATAGTAGAACTCTCTTTCATTTATCACATTTAAATGAGAAGATGAAAACTTAATACTTAATAACATTATTATTTTTTGAAAACATGGAGACATAAATATCTAATGATATTATTATTCTTTAATATCATAAATTTTAATTCAATAATATTATATCCTTTTGAAAACATGAATATTTAAATCTCTAATAATATTATTATTTTTTAATATTTCTTTTGCTTACCAATTTTAAAATATCTAATAAATTTTTTTGGAAATGGAAGGTAAGTTCACCAAATTATATTAAAAAGAATATAAAAGTAACTTGAATTTATAATATACAATGGTATATTAGACTTTGATTTAGTTACTTGTAATTTTTTTTGGGGCATGTCAACTTTTGGTTAATTTTATGATGAATAGTGGGTGAAACTATAGGCATTCTAGTGATATGTATAGTAGCACAAACTTTGACAATTGTGTATYATGCACTATGTGGAATGTATTTTTAACTCTTTGCATCCTGCACCATTTGAACTATATTTTTAATTCCTTTTTAATGAAAAATATGGTTTTTTTCTTGAGAAAAAATATACATTAGTACATTATAATCTTAGTAAGTTGAAAATTCATTTTTTATTTCTAAATATTTTTGAAAAACAAAGTAAATTAAATGGAAAAATTCATTTTCTTTTTATGTGAATTCTTTTCCAAATTTAATAAGAATTTTATTGTAAATCATTTACACTTATACATGAAAACTTCCACCCTAAAACTTTATCCTTCAATATTTTAACACATTTTAAAATTATTTGAATAATAAAAATTTAAATTAAAAAAATTAATTAAAACAAAACTACTTCATAAAAAATTTCTTTAAAAATTACATTAAACCCCTTTATTCATAATTTTATTAAATTAAATTAATAAATAAATTACTCTTTACCATGAAATTGATAAATTATTAAATTTTAAATTGATTTTATTATAAACTTTTCATCAAACTTGAGATTGATGGATTTTCCACTTTGTTTTTCATCAAACCTAAAATTAATTGATTTTCCACTTTCTTATAAGCTCCACTTTATTTATAAATTTTATTAATTTAGATTAATAAATATTACCTTTTACCATGAATTTGATAAATTATTAAATTTTAGATTGATTCTACACTTTTTTATGAGCCTTTCATAAAACCTGAGATTAATTGATTTCCCACTTTGTGTTTTCAGCGTTTATCAACTTGAGATTGATTATGATTAATTTTCCATTTTGTTATAAGCTCCACCTCCACTCTGTTATAAGCTCCACCTTGTTAGTTAATTATAATCTCAACAACATATGACTGTACACTGCTAGTTGTTCTGGTCGCCTGTACTAGTCATTAAAATTTCTTGTTTCATTTCTTAATTCAATTGTAATGTTTCTCGCTTATAAAGTTCATTATTTCATCTAATACAACTACGCTCTACACATTCTTGTTCCCAATCTGTCTTCTCTGTATTATCTTCTTTACTTATTATTTTGTCATGGTATGAGAGCTTAGGATGTAAGCCTCTTCACAATGCCTGGAGAGCAGCTCGATCCCAATAGGAAGAGCGCAGAGAATACAATGTCTCGCGGACAAGAATGCAGGAGGTAAGCTTCTTCACATAGCCTAGAGAGTAGTCCGCAGTTCGCTCAAAAGATCGTTGGAGACAGCACAACGCGTGGAAGCAACCCTGCAGAAGGACGAAATGTTTAAAGATTAGTGAAATCCCTTCTTCGGGAGGAAAATACAGTCATAGCAGAGGAGAAGCTACAACCACCATTTTATCACACATTATAATAATAATGCTGTGTAGTTTAGCTGTAAGTTGAAGGTTTTTCACATTAAAAACTGGTTGGTTGTTGTTTTATGCATATGCAGTTGTAAGTTGAAGGCTTTTCATATCAATAGTGGAATTAGTGGGTTTGTTTTCGTTCTGCAATGTGAATGAGATGGTGATCCAGAATTTATGTCACTGCTACTTATTTCTGACTAAAGAATGACAGTTCAGATTTCACAATGACCTTCTTTATCACACATTATAATAATAAAGTGTGGTGTAGCTGTAAATTATTGAAGGTTTTTCACATTAAAAATGGTTGGTTGTTGGTTTCTGTAGCTGTAAGTTGAAATTTTCACTAATGTGTGATTTAGCTGTAAATTGAAGGTTTTTGGCATTAAAAATGGTTGGTTGTTGGTTTCTGTAGCTTTAAGTTGAAGGTTTTTAATATTAACAAGTGGCAGTAAGTTGAAGGTTTTTCATATTAAAAATTGGTTGGTTGTTGGTTTATGCTATATGGTTTAATGAAGTGAAGAGTTAAGTTTGGGGAATGTCCTTTTCCTTGACCTCTAAATAGGCAGGCTGCTCCTTTAATGTTCATTCGTATTTTCAAGACTTCGGAGGGTTTCAAGCCTACCTTTTTTCCATGGAAAAAATTTGATCAATTATATTATAGCATATAATAATATAAAGATTCTTTTCAAATCTTACAGGGAGGATGAAACTACTGTTCAAAATAACTTAACAAATTCAAAAAAGGATATACTCTCAAAATTAAAAACCAAGAGGCTATGCTGACTAAAAATGGAATCACCAACAATGGTTAATGGATTCTGAATTGTCTCCTTGGACCAGCCACTCCATTGGTCCATTTTTGGTAAAAAAGTATGCCTTCAGTATCCTCCATTGCTTGCTTTGATAAAGTGTCCTCTTTAGTATAAAAATTTATATAAATATGTTGGAAAGTAATTAAGCGGAAGCTCTCCCAGTCAACACTAAAATTCTATCTTTCCAACCCTCCAAAGAGCTCACATGTAAACTTCCCACTTTTGTTAACCAGTCGATAACAACCTTTGAGTCACCTAGCAAATGTAGATCAAGAAGCAATAAGTGATCAGCAAGCAAGCCACAGTGATGCCCAGGCTCCCAAGAATTCCGCTTTTGTATTTGTGCCTTTGCCGCAATTAAGTGTCCATCTGTAAACAATAGCCTCTTGAACTTTAATAATACCCCGTGCACCACAAATACTACCATCACTTTTGGTTGCGCCATCAAACCAAGCGAGTGTCGAATCCTTACAGGAGGAAATCAAAATATCCTTTGGTGGTTTGTCTTTTGGGTAAGAAATGGTACATGGAGATAATGCCAATATCTTATAGATCACTGCCTACGAAGAAGGACTAGAATCCTTGAACAAAGCTTTGTTATGCTCTTGCCAAATGTACCAGATGATATAGGCTACAATATGAATAGGAACAGATTTATCCACATACCAACTCTTTAAACAATCCGAAAGTGTATTTTGTGTCCAGCTCCTGTTCAGATTTAATTCCTTATACACTAAATTCCAAACTGATATTGCAAAGGGACAGTAAACAAAAAGGTGACTAATTGACTCCCAATCCAATTTACAAAGAGAACAGTGCCCCAAGCCAGCCCATCCCATTTTCTGTAGTGTATCCCAAGTTAAGATTTTACCCTCCAAAGACAGCCAAACAAATAGTTTTACCTTTAGCTGAGCTTTTCAATTCCATATTTTTTGTTTCCCGGTATCAACTTTCAACACTCTTTTAGCCGAGATGATGCTTAAGTAAAAATTATTTACAGAAGGTCTTCTTGAATTGTCACCTCCTACCCACATCAAAGTGTCCTTCTTTTCTTGAATGAGCACCCCTGATGCCGATAAAGCACTTCTGAACTGATTCCACTCACGTGCTAAATCCCCTTCCAAATCTAGATCGATGTTACTAAGCCAATAGGAAACCAATGACTGATCACATGTAGTCTTTCTATCCTGGGCAAGTGTTAGTATGTTCTTTTCCTTTAACACTGACATCAGAATAATAGAGATAAAAGAGCAATCACCCATACCCAGGATTCTATCCTTGCCTAAATTTATAAAAATCTCATTCCCCAGAATCCAACTTAAGCCATGCAAAAGAAAATACAAAAAATTTAGAAGTCCGGACCAGATTCTAGAAATCCCAGTCTTTCTGAAAAACTGTGTTCTGAGCCAATTAATCACTGATCCCTGTAATAGATATTTGTCAATCACTACCCTATGCCAAATGCCTTCTCCCATAAGAATTCGCCATAATGTGTTCGTCGCTAGAGACTTGCTGAAGTAAAAAATATTACGAATTCCCCACCCCCCAAATGATTTTGGAAGGGAAATTCTCTCCCAGCTGCAAAGATGCATCATATGGGAATCACAATTCATTTTCCAAAGGAAATTAAACATACGATTCCTGATAATTTTCAAAACTGAGCATGAGACAACTGCTAGGGACATCCAATAGATAGGTTGGCTAGATAACACTGCTTTTAGGAGTGTAAGACACCCTCCTAAAGAAAGCCACCTAAAGCACCAGTTATTAATCTTATTTTCCAATTTTTTTATCAACCAATGACATTCATCCGATCACATAGCTCCATCCTTCATGTAAAAACCGAGGTATTTGAAACCTTTCTCCAACTCTAGAAAATTATAAGGGAAAAAAGCTTTGAACAGAAAAAACTCATGATCAGTCAGACCTGCTTGATGGAAAGTCGACTTCGAGGCATTGATCAATAAATCAAAAGTCAAGCAGAAAAGTTTAAGAACTTTATCTATTTCCCACCACTCATGAATAGTAGCACCAATCATTATAATTACATCATTCACAAATAAAATATGCAATATTTTAATAGATTTTGACACTTGAATACCTGTCAATTTGCGCTCTCTTTGACTATCTTTCAGTAATAAACTCAAACTTTCCATCACCAATATAAACAACAACGACGATAAGGGACAACCTTGCCTCAAACCCCTTCCACTCTTAAATAAATCTGTTGCTTCTCCATTAATCAAGATTGAATATGAGGTAGAGACTACACAACTCATTATCCAATTAGTCATATCTAGATCCAGTCCAATTTGAAGAAGGAGAATGCGCAAAAGGTCCCAATTAACATAGTCATAAGCTTTTTGAAGATCCAACTTTAGAATCAATGACTTTGATTTTTTCTGATTAATATTGTGGAGACATTCATGGACTGTACCTATAGCATCCTGAATCTGCCTTCCCTGCAGAAAGCCCAACTGCTCTTCCGAAAGTGATCTTGAAAGAATCAGTTTGATCTGATTGGCTATGATCTTTAAGATAATATTATAACAGAGATTACACAGAGAGATCGGTCTATAATCTCCAAAGTGACGGGGCTTGTTCACTTTTGGAATTAAAGTGATAAAAGTTGAATTTAGAGCTCCCGGAATAAAACCCAAAGTTCTAGATTCTTCAATCATTTCTAGAATGTCATCTCCAACTAAGTCAAAGAAATGCTTAAAAAACTCCACAATCCATCCATCTGGGCCTGGACTCTTATCCACTTTTAAATTTGATAAGACTTTAGAATCTACTTTAACTTGATCAGCATGATTTATATCCACAGACTTATTATAAAAATATTTAAAATGTTTAATTGATGCCAATTTTATATTGTCTTGTCCTCTATAAATTGTTCCCCCCTCATCTTGTATCTCCCATATGAATTTATGGTTTCTCCTATAGCTGGCATAACGAGGAAAGAATTTTGTATTTAGATCTACACTTTGGATCCATATAGCACAGTTGCGCTGGCGCCACTGTTCCTCAATATCCTTTAGTATTGAATTCCTTTCATGTTCTAAATATTTTAACATCGGATCAATCATACTCTGACAGGTACCCTCTGACAAATTTTGGAGTATAAAGGAGATTTCTTGCTCAAGTCCCCTAAGACTAGCATTCTTTAAAGTTTTATAATCCTTCTACTAGACTTTTGTACTCTTTTTCATATATTTCAACTTCCGGACCAACCTCTTATGTTTACCAGATTCCCGAAGGTACAAAGGATCTGTCCACAGGTTATGAACTAAAGTATAAAAATCATTATTCGATATCCACACAGGATTAAATTTGAAAGGAATAGCTTTGAACACTAGCGGAAGATCCAACTGTAATAAAATGAGAATGATCAGAGATAAAGGGGTAATCAACCCAAGTTCTAAAAATGTCAGTAGACATAACTAAATCCTCAGAAAGTAAGTAACGATCCAGTCTCTTTGTTATGAAAGCATCGCCAACCCGACCATTTCTCCATGTGGGAGCCAGCTTTCCAGGCTGAATATCTATAAGTTTATTTCTACTGAAAAGATTGGTAAAGAAAGTAGTCAAGGATCAAAGGTTCGTTCGGCTACCCTAAATTTCACCTTCCATCAGAGTCAAGTTTAGATCACCAGCTAACACAAGACATTTCAATGAAAGCAGATCCACAACCTCTAATCTTTCCCAGAATAATTTACACTCCAAACATGGCCCATATACATTTAGAAGATTAATAAATCTTTTGAACTCTAGGCAGTGTCTTGTTAGTGAGATACCACCACAAGTCAGGTAAGGCACTAGATCAAAATATGAAGGATCCCAAGCAACTAATAACCCTCCAGAAGTTCCAATAGAATTAACCACACAACAAAGCCACTTCGGCCTCAAGAGTTGAAAAAAACAACGAGCATTTTCTTAGTGTACTAAGGTCTCTTGAAAAAAAACGATATTTGGATGAGATTTTTCCAACACACTACGAATAGAGGCAAGTTTAAGGGTGCCTCCTATCCCTCTAAGATTTAGATAAAGTACTAACATTACTTCGATATTGCAAGGGCCTTCAAAGCTCTAAGGGCCCTACCATCAATAGGTAAAAGTGACACATAATATTATTTTGGTACAATGATGGTTTTCTTTCTTGCGCTGCAGGTTTTAACAGGGGAAAGCTCAATTCCCAAACCCCTAGACCACGTGAATTCCTTTCCACCATCTCCTACCAAAGCTCGAGAACTATTGGCTTTCCCACTCTCAACAATAGGGTCAATGGTTGATTTCCCAAGAAAGATAGGTAACGGAACCGATGATTCACTTCCACGGATAAAAGGTAAGAATGAGTCCAATACAATGAGGGTTGGCTCGTCCTCTTCTAGTTCCCTATACCTAGGTGGCAAAGTTTGGCTTCCCAACAAACGATGACTGTTCTCTGGACTGTTATAAATCTCATTTGAAGCTGACGGATCTGGGAGAGAAGTACAAATGAGGGGAGAGTCTATTGAAGATCCCAAATCACCAGAAGGAATCACAGGTTCCAAGGGCGGGTGAACAAGCGACGAAGTGGTTAAGGAAATGCTATCCCCAGGGGGAATGTCAGAGTTCTTCAGGACTCCAGAATCCACTAGAGGTGGCAGTGTCATCTTTGTTATAGAATTCTTTAGCCAATTAGAAGAGCTAACTATTTGATGTTCCATCACCAAAAGGGAATTGAAAAAAGCAGGACAATGTAAATGTTACTTACCCATAACTGTGTCTATTGGCGCCAAGCAGCTTTGGTCAATATTTTTGTCTCTACTTCCTTCGAAACCACAAAAACCAGTATCCATCGAGGAATCTGGGTTACTGTATAAAAATCCAAGCTCATCATGCGGCTTTTCTTCTTCCACGATACCTTTACAGTCTCTCCTCAAGTGTGAGGTACTTCGGTAGTAACTACATCTGAAGGGTAACCTGAGATAATCTAATCTTTGTTGATAGAAAAGACCATGCCATTAAACCTCCATTGTCGCCGGCAGACCCAAGTGCACATCCATTTCAACCAACACTTTAACAACTTTTCTATTTGACGCTTCTAAATTCCTTTTATCAACCATAATAAATCTCCCCAGATTGTTTCTGATGGCTATCAAAGCTCCCTCGCTCCATAAATACAACGAAAGTCACAGAAGCATAACCCATAAATGTCTTAATGAGAAGTACTTAGTTTCCAGATTAAAGGCCAACCTCCATTTTTTGAGCATAAAGCTACTATTTCCATTAACCCGCCTTCTACTTAACAGAGACGTTGCGTCTTCTAGACTCTCACAGATAACTCCAATCCATCCTTTAGTTAAAAAGATAACCTCTGGTAGATATCCTAAAACTGGTACTCATACACGTTCCATCCAGACATAACAACTTTCCACGCAGAGGTTGATGTAAGCAAACCTTCCAACAAGGCCACAGAGAGCCATTCTACATGAGTCCTCCAACCCAATGTCAGTGCCTACTACTAATATTCTAACAGAACTCTTCGCCGTCCACTGTCTCCTGTGCTTACGAGCTAAACTTGACACATGGTTTTTTAAACGTTGAAAAGATACACTTATCTTGTAGGGAATGCCAAGTCCAAACTTCTGATGCAGTAACTTATCACTACAAGATGGCTTCAAAAGTGCAGGAAGAAAAGTGTTTGAGGGTTCAAAAGTTTGTTTCAAACTTTTATGAAGGGACCGAGGAGCCGTTTGTCTACCAAAAGGACTAGCCTTTTTGGAAAGGGTCCCCGAAACCACTTCCGAAGAACAATGAGAAAGAATAACAATGTTTTCCTTCCAAAATACTTCCAACGGCTCATTTAAGAGCGCATTAACCTCCGCATTAATCAACTCTAACCGCCCGCTGTCCATCAGTCTTCCACTTAGATGGCACTCAGCCCAACAAAAGAATCGAGGGCTAAGACTTCTCCCAATAATGCACCAAACGATGAGTAAAGGAAGACAGAAAACTATCTAAGATCTAACTAAATAAAGACAACCAGGTAAGGTCTAAGGATCGAAAGAAACCAGTCCATAACTAATGAGTAAGCAATGAATCCTCCTTAGACATGGCTGCCTCTAGTCAGTTCTCGCTCAAAAAATCTGAATTTCTCTGGTTCCTCGGCTCCCTCCATCGTCTCCATCTCATCATGGAACCTAGCTTCGGGTTTCAAGCGCACCTGAGGGTATGAATTCAATCTGCTGCAATCTACTCGTGAGGTCCGAGCATTTTGAATATTTTGTAAACATGATTTCATCTGGTGCAAAGAGCGGTCGTGGGAAGGCCAAGTCGACAAAGTCCATGTCCAAGGCGCAAAAGGCCGGCTGGCAGAGTGTGTCATTGTATAAAAAGAAATCATACATACCCAAGGGAATTAAATAAGAAGCCAGACCAAAATAGTTGACAAGTTGGCTTTCAAGGAACAACATGCTTCTTTATTGCTAAAGCTTGGTCGTTTTAAAGAAGCTGAGGCAACATATAGGTCTCTACTTGCTGAAAACTCTGAAAATTATAGATGCCATGAAGCACTTCAGAAGTGTCTAGGGCTATTACTAGAGGGAGAGGGTGAGAGTGGAGGGAATTCACCAGGTCTATCACTGAGGGTGAGGGTGAGGGTGAGGGTGAGGGTGAGGTTGAGAGTGGGGGTGAGGGTGAGAGTGGAGGGAATTTACCAGGTCTATCACTGAGGGTGAGATTGAGAGTGGAGAGAATTCAGTGGGGGTGGCAGGCATTCACTTGATCATGTTAATAAGTTAATTTTTTGTGTAGATTTTTTCAATAAATTTACATAGATTTAAAACCTGAATATAGTAATAAATTTATTGATCTAAATAATCTATAAACAAAAAGTTTTGATTTTATTTTCTTTAATAAAGCTTTGAACAATGGACATATTAATCAATATTAAAACGGAAATATCTTTTAAAACATGACTCTATATTAAAACTTGAGGGCTTAGGGTAGTACACCTATGTAAACTAGAGAATCAAAATCACTATGTAGAGAGGTCTCTTGTCCCATAAACAAAAGGGTTTCTATGTTATTTTGACATTTTGCTAGGCTATAACCTTAAATTAGATTACTATTATTGCTACTAAAATTTATCCCTATAACTTAAGTTAAAACAAATCTATGAATTATTAGTTGTCATCAAATCATCTATTATTAAATGTTTAGAAGATATTTATTAAATTTGCAAAAATACTTATCTATCTATCAATAATATTTTGTTTTGATAATTAAATTTGAATTACTTGTTCTTTATAGTAGAACTTTCTTTCATTTATCACATTTAAATAAGAAGATGAAAACTTAATACTTAATAACATTATTATTCTTTAAAAACATGAAGACATGAATCTTTAATGATATTATTATTCTTTAATATCATAAATTCTAATTCAAAAATATTATGTCATTGTCAAAACATGAATATTTAAATCTCTAATAATATTATTATTTTTTAATATTTCTTTTGCTCACCAATTTTAAAATATCTAATAAAAGTTTTTGGAAATGGAAGGTAAGTTCACCAAATTATATTAAAAAGAATATAAAAGTAACTTGAATTTATAATATACAATGGTATATTAGACTTTGATTTAGTTACTTGTAAGTTTTTTTGGGCATGTCAACTTCTGGTTAATTTTATGATGAATAGTGGGTAAAACTATAGACATTCCAGTAATATGTATAGTAGCACAAACTTTGACAATTGTGTATCATGCACTATGTGGAATGTATTTTTAACTCTTTGCATCCTCACCATTTAAACTATATTTTTAATTCTTTTTTAATGAAAAATATGGTTTTTTTCTTGAGAAAAAATATACATTAGTATATTATAATCTTAGTAAGTTGAAAATTCATTTTTTATTTTTAAATATTTTTGAAAAACAAAATAAATTAAATGGAAAAATTCATTTTCTTTTTGTGTGAATTCTTTTCCAAATTTAGTAAGAATTTTATTGTAAATCATTTACATTTATACATGAAAATTTCCACCCTAAAACTTTATCCTTCAATATTTTAACACATTTTAAAATTATTTGAATAATAAAAATTTAAATTAAAAAAATTAATTAAAACAAACCTACTTCATAAAAAATTTCTTTAAAAATTACATTAAACCACTTTATTCATAATTTTATTAAATTAAATTAATAAATAAATTACTCTTTCCCATGAAATTGATAAATTATTAAATTATTAAATTCATTTTATTATAAACTTTTCATCAAACTTGAGATTGATGGATTTTCCACTTTGTTTTTCATCAAACTTGAAATTAATTCATTTTCCACTTTCTTATAAGCTCCACTTTATTTACAAATTTTATTAATTTAGATTAATAAACCTTTTACCATGAATTTGATAAATTATTAAATTTTAGATTGATTCTACACTTTCTTATGAGCTTTTCATAAAACCTGAGATTAATTGATTTCTCACTTTGTGTTTTCAGGGTTTATCAACTTGAGATTGATTATGATTAATTTTCCACTTTGTTATAAGCTCCACCTTGTTAGTTAATTACAATCTCAAAAACATATGACTGTACACTGCTAGTTGTTCTGGCCGCCTATACTAGTCATTAAAATTTCTTGTTTCGTTTCTTAATTCAATTGTAATGTTTCTCGCTTATAAAGTTCATTCTTTCATCTAATACAACTACGCTCTACACATTCTTGTTCCCAATATGTCTTCTCTGTATTATCTTCTTTACTTCTTATTTTGTCATGGTATCAGAGCTTAGGATGTAAGCCTCTTCACAATGCCTGGAGAGCAGCCCGATCCCAACAGGAAGAGCATAGAGAATACAATGTCTCACAGACAAGAATACGGGAGGTAAGCTTCTTCACAGAGCCTGGAGAGCAGTCTGCAGACCGCTCAAAAGATCGTTGGGGACAACACAACGCATGGAAGCAACCCTGCAGAAGGACAAAACATTTAAAGATTAGTGAAATCCCTTCTTCAGGAGGAAAATACAGTCGTAGCAGAGGAGAAGCTACAACAACCATAAGATCAGCCGCGGGAACAGATCTGAGCCATTAAATCAAGCTCAGAAAAGATGAGGAGCACGCATAAGAGGCGAATAATTTTCAACTGTTAGATTTGGGCAAGAGCAAGAGTCATCTTCAGATCAAGAAAAAGTGTGCAAGGTTTAAGCGTCGAAGTTCTTCAGACTTCACGTATTCGACGTATTTCATGCAAAGGTTGCAGAGGAGTCGAAATATTCTGAAGTTCCGAAGCCCAAAACAAATCATGTTTGTCAATCCAAGAAGAGGACGCGTGTCAGCAGATCCTACAGTTTGGAGGTGAATCATCCCAGAGAATTATGGACGAGAAGGTCACAAGACTCTCGAAGTCCCGAAGAGCCAAAGTAACTCTGGACCATTGGATCCAGGGGACATGTGTCAAAAGATCCCCATATTCGGCAATCTGGTGCTTCGAATGATAGTTGGTATTGTTGCATTAAAGAGGATCGAAACCCCAAAGTAAATATCCATCGTCAGATTGGAGGACAAGTGGTGTCCGATCAACGTTTCATTGGTTCGTTGTTCGGGAGGAATAACAGAAGAAGGTTATCGAAGTCCTGAAGGAGAGAAGTAGATCTCGACTGTTAGAGCCAAAGGGGACACGCGTCATGCGATCCCACACTTCGACGCTAGATAACTTAGGAGTTTTAAGTAGTATGAGGGAGCCAGGATCGCCAAAGGGTCGGTTGCCTAGAGTTAATCTTAGACATTGGTTTCAGTGGACACGCGACGTCATTCCGAAAGTTCGAAAGATCAACACTCCAGAAGAACTAAAGTATGTTGAGTCGTGAACTTCTGAAGCTCAGAAGAGCTGAAGAGTGGGGTTCATCTGGACCATCCATCGATGAAGGCATGTGGACAAAGGATCTTCCACTTCGCTAGTTCAAGGTTCGGGGAGAACATAGTGCAGTGTTGCGAAGACTCCCGAAGGCCGAAGTAAATCTTAGTTTTCCAATCAAGAGGACACGTGGAGGTTGATCTTGCACTTCAGAGATTCAACACTCCAAAAGTCAGTGCGTATTACCAGTTGAAAACTCCCTAACGTCAAAGTTCATCCCTTCCCCTTGTTTGGAGGTTTGCAAGTTCGGAGGAATTGATAGCTAAGAAAGGAATATCACCCAGAGCCCTGAAGCCCGAAGAGCTCGGAGCTCCCAAAGTAGTTCTTTTTGGGATTAGCACTTGGTTTTCAACTCGTGTTAATATGAGGATTTAAACACGGAAATTTCTTTTTCATTTAAGTCTTGGCTTGCGAGTAAACTTAGAAAGCTCAATTCTACCATTTCGAGGGTCTACACTCGATAAAGAATAGAGCTCATAGCTCTCACTCTGTAGATCTCATGCTCAGATAGTTAGATCCAGCCAGATCGGAGCTAAAGAAGTGGTTTGTCTCGCGTTTTTTGGCCCGAAGTCACGTAGAGAACTTCGCAGAACCTGTTTTACACGCCAGAAACAAGAAGAGAACCTGTCTATTTTCATCTAGCGATTTCAGAGGTAAATGTTTTTCATTCTGAATTATTTTTAGAAAAATGGCCACCTCTAACAATTTAGGACCAACACAAGGACCAATACTTCCTGGGAAGAATTATGAGTTTTGGTCTCTTAGAATGATATCCTTCTTACAAGCACAAGAGTGCTAGGATCCAGTGGATCTTGTCTACATGGAACCAGATCCAACAAACCTAGTTGCCATGAACAATAAAAAGAGAGTTGCTCAGGCAGAACAGAGGAAAAGAGAGAATAAGGAAAATTTATGGATTCAGAACTCAGTTGATGACTCACTTTTCTAAAAAATAACAGGTGTTGTTACTTCAGAACATGCCCGATACATCCTACAAACAACTTACCATGGAAATGACAGGGTCAAAACAGTTAAGTTGTAGACCTTGAGGACACATTTTGAGACTTTAAAAATGACAGAGTCTGAAAATGTTGATCAATTTATGACTAGAGTCATGGGAATTGTAAACCAGATCAGGTTGACTAGTGAAGTCATCCCTGATCAAAGGATTGTTGAGAAAGTCATCAGAAGTCTTCCAAAGAAATTCGAAAGGGTTGTTACAACCATCCTTGAATCCAAGGATCTGTCAATTTTTTCAACAGATGAACTAATGGGCTCTCTATTAACACATGAGACAAGACTACATCTAGAATATGAGTCAATAACCAACGCCTTCAAAACTCAATTCTCCTTCAATAAAGGGAGAGGCAGAGGCAGAGGAAGAGGTCACCAAGGAAGAGGGAGAATTCCAAGTAACAATCACTCAAGTGAAGGTCACAGACATCAAAACTAGTATCAGAATTTACATCCTCAAAGAGGAAGAGGGAGGAGATCAAATGACAAAGCAAGCATACAATGTTACTACTACAAAAATTATGGGCACTATGGATTTGAATGTCGGAAGAAGCAAGTAGATGAACACTTAGGAAGAGCACATGTCTCAAATCATGAAGGAGAAACCTCAGATGGAATGTTTCTCTCATGCAACAAGACTGAAGAACGACACAAAGACCTCTGGTTGCTAGACAATGGATGTGGAAATCACATGACAAGTAACAAATATTTACTTTCATGCATTGCTTCTTCTATTTCATCTTATATTACACTTGGAGATGACTCTTTAGTCAAATTCAAGGAAAAAGAACTACACCTATTCTCACTAAACAAAATGTCAAGAAAGACATAAACAATGTCTATCACATTCCAGATCTGAAACATAATCTGTTAAGCATAGGAAAACTAATTGAACATGGCTATAAGGTAATTTTTGAAGGAGCATCATGTATGATATATGAAAAATCTCCCAGCAGAAAATTGATTTCTGAAATTCACATGACTAGGAATATAATGTTTCCCTTGAACCTTAGAACTGCAAATTTAACCCAATCTTATGGAGAAAGTGCATCCACCCCCAATGAAACTATGGTTTGGCATGCAATATTTGGACATCTTCCCTTTAAGAGTCTAACCCTTCTACAAAATCACTCCATGGTCGAAGGTCTACCTATATTCAAAGAGAAAAATCCCCCGTGTGAGTCTTGCATTCTTGCAAAAAAAAAGAGAACTATTTTTCCACAGTCCTCCACTCAAGCCAAACAACACCTAAAGCTCATTCACACTGCCCTCTGTGGACCAATGAAAACAAAGTCAATAGGTGGCAACGTTTATTGATGATTTCATCATGAAAATATGGATCTATTTTCTCAGACACAAGTCTGAAACTTTTGCAAAGTTCGAAGCGTTCAAGGCTGAAGTTGAAAAACATAGTGGAAAATATGTGAAAGTTCTCAAGTCAGATGGAGGAGGAGAATATAGCTCCAAATAATTTGCAAATTTCTGCAAATCACAAGGCGTAATCATGCAAACCACAACCAGGTATACTCCAAAACAAAATGGAGTAGCTGAAAGGAAAAATCGGACTATAATGAACATGGCAAAGAGCCTTCTCAGAGAGAAATGTTTGTCAAATCGATTTTGGGTTGAACCAGTAGCATGCTCAGTTTATATCCTGAATAGATTTCCAACCACTGGTGTCAAGATGAGGGTCCCTCAAGAAGCATGGAGTGGGACAAAATTGAATGTTTCTCATCTTAGGACATTTGGATGTATTTCATTCACTCACATACCTTCTGAATTAAGGAAGAAACTTGATCATAGAAGTGAGAAATGCATTTTTGTTGGCTACAGTGAGACATCCAAAGCCTACAGACTCTACAATCCGATTTCAAAGAAACTCATTCTCAGCAGAGATGTCAAATTTCTTGAAAATCAGTTCTAGAGTGAGTCTAACAATCGTCCTATGGACAGTCAAAATCCATTGCTACCACTTCCTGAAAACACAGGCAATTCAGGATGCTGGAACTCCTTCCCGAACGTCGAAACTCCTTCCCGAACACCGAAACTCCTTCCCATAGATTACAAAATCTTGTGTCTTCTCTATGTACACTTCTTCTTTAGTTATACCATTCAATAAAGTAGTCTTTACATCCATCTGGTGTAATTTCCATCCCATAACATAAGCAATAGAAATAATAGATCTAATAGAAGTGTACATGGCTATTGGAGAAATTGTCTCGTCATAATCTTCTCCCTCTTTATGGGAGAATCCTCTAGCCAAAAATATAGTTTTGTACTTCTCTATGTTGTCATATGCAGCATGCTTGATCTTGTAGATCCACTTGGAAGTCACTATTGACGTCCCTTCTGGTCTTAGAACCACTTTCCACACTTCACTCTTCATGATGGATTGGTACTCTTCCATCATAACATGCTTTCACACTTGCTTCTTTGCAACTTCCTCATACGTGGAAGGTTTTGAATCAATGATATTACTCATTACTGCCACATAGATCAAAAAAGGGTGTGGTCTCTTGCTCTCTTTGAAAGATCCACTGGGAGATGGATGTTTTTCTTCTTCCTACAAAGTGTTCTGGAGCCATGTTGGTCTCTTCTTGGTAAGCAACCTCTTTGGGTGGATCTACTGGTATCTCTGGCTCTACTATCTCATTCTAATCTTTTTGGATGTGTTCTTTTGGAGTAGAGTCAATCATCACCGCATCCTTTGGAGTCTCTTGCTCCTCTCTATCCTCATCCATGTGAGACTCTCTATATTTACTGAATATTGCTTCTTCATAAAAGGTGACATCCCTACTAATCTCAATATGTCTCTATCCGAGGATGTATATTCTATAATCCTTGTAAGTCTCATTATATCCAACAAACCTGGAGGCTCTATCTTCATTCTATTTTCCTCGAGAATATGTAGGTACAATGGTCACCTAAATATCCTCAAGTGGATGACTTCTGATTTCGTTCTGGTGAGTACTTCTTCTAGTGTCGTGTTCCCCAATATCTTACGACGACTTATGTTCTGGACATATACATTTATATTGGATGCTTCTTCCCATAGATGCATGGGTAATTTCTGGTCATGGATCATTGCTTTAGCTGCTTCTACAATTGATATGTTCTTTCTCTCTGCAACCCCACTCTGTTGGGGGTTGTAGGGAGTTGTCAGCTCCCTATTAATCCTTGCTTCTCTAAAAAATTCCTTGAACTCATTTGAGGTGTATTCACCTCCATTATCTAACCTCAAAATTTTAATCTTTCTTCTAGAGAGATTTTCTACTAAATCCTTGAATTCTTGAAACTTATTGAAAACTTCATCTTTTGCTTTCAAGAAATAGATCCATATTTTACGTGAGAAATCATTAATAAAAGTGAAATAATATAAAAAGTTACCTAGAGATGGTATTTGATGCAGGAGCATCGTAAGCAGTCAAGCGAGCGTGAAGGGGAAGACAGATGGAAGGCCACCAGCACACGTTTTGAAATATTTTTGAAACATTAATGTAGTGGTTAAAGGGAAGCGTACTTGTGTATTGTAAATAGATCATGAATGATTCACTCTCATCTGTAGGAGGTAGAGGCATTTATACATAATTAATGAAAGTAGGTAGATTTGAATTCCAGATTAGACAATTTTAGGAACAGGAGGGAAAACGACTATAGACACACTCATCTTTGTATCATTGTATCAATCAAAATTAGAACATTAGCATAGAGCATAGGAGAGTTGTAGCAGAGGAGTTGTAAAGAAGAACCCATGTACAAAAGTTCTGAATTAATATATGAAGCTTTGATTCAGATTCATGGTGTTATGATGTTTTCTGTGTACACATGTTGAATGGTCTCTTTACAGTTTCTTACTCTCTCTGTCATGCATTTGTTATTATTCTATATGTGAATGTATGTTTTTAAGTTGAATGTTTGAATTCTAAGAGAGAAAGAGAATGAGTTTCAATTGTTTCTCTTCCTGAGTGGGAGAAGTTCCTACTAGGAGTGCAGTGAAACGTCCACAAGGAGTGCGTTGACGAAGGTTCAGAGTTTATCTCTGAAAGCTCAGGAGGGATACCGTTGTTCTCACTAGAAGTGCAAGGAAATCACAGAATCTGTGCAAGGTGTGCGCAGGTTGGTTGAGACCTTAGAACTTACCAACTAAGGTAGAGAGTTGAAGGACTATTACTGCAAAGGAGTTGCACAGAGTCAAGATATTCAAATACTTAGAAGTATTTGATATATTGTCGCAAGGAGTGCATGCAAGAACTCTTTTGTGACTTGAAGTTGTCAGAGGAAAGCTCAGAAGGGGTAGTGCCTTTGAAGTATTCAAAGGGAGGCGAAGTGAAATTTCTTTGCAGAGGGAAGGTCACGACGAGGGGACATTAGTTCATTTTGCAGAGGTTCTTGAGGGAAGAATAGGATGGTCGAAATTCTCTGTGGAGAATCCCCGAAATCACGAGAACCGTAGGATCTACAGAAGCTGGAAGGTGGATAAGGGCAAACGAACCCATCCCTTGGGTACCCAGAATCAACGCGGGTCATTGATCTTGATCGATTGGAACAGTCAGATCATTTCGGGGATTCGGAGTTCATAAGTCTGGAGTGCAAGCCAAACCCTTTGGTTGATCAAATCCCTGAAATGCAAAAAGAGTTTTGTGTATAAAGGAAGAGTGACAAGGTCAGAATTTCAGAACTTCGAAATTTAGGATTTCGGAGGTCTTGAGGACGTGTGATCGAGACACAGGGGGAAGGAAAGCCCGAAATCTAAAATCACGGCAGGATATTTTTCGGCATTTCGGGAATCGACGTTTCAGCATTCTCGTTGATAAGGAATATATCATTCCACATAAGAAGCTTCGAAATTGCGAAACACGAAATACCTTTGGAGGAGCGTTTCGACATTTCGGCATTTCAGGATCCGGGATCTCGAGGAGACAATGGTTTAGAATCAAGAGTTTTGAACTCCAGGTTCATGAAATCTTGGGAAAGGAAATCATTTTGGCATTTCATGATTCAGAATACCCGAAATCTTGAGAACAAGGAGCTTGGGCCCTTGCATTTAGGATTTTGAAGTTGCGAAACTCGGGATATTGTGAAGAGGTATTTTGACATTTCGGGAATCGGGATTTCGGCATTCCCATTGACAAGAATTCGGGCACTTCACATGAGAACCCTCGAAATTGCGAAATGTGAAATAGTGTGAAGGGACGTTTTCGACAATTTGGTGTTTCGGGGTTCGAGAACCTGAGAGGACAATGTTCTAGGATCAAGAGTCTTGGACTCCCAATACCCGAAAGTCCGAAATCACGTGGGCCATCGGATCAAAGGGAGGCTTATCGTCGTTGATCCCATTAGAGATATCATTTTGGAGTTTTGGGATTAGTGGAGGATAGGGCACCGAAAGATTTACATCAGGACTCGCAAACTCATGAAGTCTGAAACTCCGAAAAGGGGAAAAAGTTCCAATAGAAGCCATCCTTTTTCTGAACGTTTCGGGTTTTGACATTTCGACTATTGTGAAGACAAGAGGTTGGGATTCCTTGTTCTGGAACTCCCGAAGTCGTGAAATGTGATACAACTATGTAGGAGGACGCGACCAAGCATTTCAAGAATATCGACATTTCAGGTTTCGGTAAGTTGAAGAGTCGAGGAGCTCGACATTAGGGATCGCGAAACCTTGAAATTCAAAGTCCTTTGTGGATTAAACGAAGGGGTCGATTAACCCTCGGCATGGTTGTAGTGAAGATCTTGAGTGGATATCGGCCCATGGGCAGGGGGATCTACATCAAGTGGTATGATAGCACAAAACAATTTCTTTGTTTTCTGTAGTAGAGAAAAGAGAAATTTCTCAGCCATGCCATCGAGAAGAAGAGACAGACTAATGCCTGATCCAGCAGTGGAAAGGAAAATGCGCGAACTATGTGCCAAGCTTGATGCCATGGAGACAACACAAAGGTTCACAGTTAATGCTGGGGATGTCAGCGAGGCTGAAAGTGAAAATGAAGATGGAAATGAGGGAGAAGAAGTTGTAGCAGAAGATGCAACAAATGAACGCCTATTCAGGGTTGTTGCAAGGATAGGTGCCAGGGAAAAAATGGAGATTCCCATGTATGAGGGGAACTTGGACGTTGAAGAACTTCTAGACTGGATTAGAGATCTGGATAAATATTTTGACTATGAGGATGTCGAGGAAGACAAAAAGGTCAAACATGCTGTCACAAGACTTAAAGGGCATGCAGCATTATGGTGGGATGAATTGCAAGCTGAAAAACACTGCAAAGGCAAGCAGAAAATCAAGAGTTGGGATAGAATGGCTGCGAAGATGAGAGCCAAATTCATTCCCAAGGATTATCAAATTATTCTATTTCGGAGGATGCAAAACTTGAGACAGAAGTTGATGACAGTGAAAGAATGCACTGAATAATTCCACAAACTGAACATCATAGCAGGTCATCGGGAAAGTGATGATGAAAAGGTTGCCAGGTACATGAATGGTCTAAGATACGACATTCAAGATGAGATGAACATGATGAACCTTAGAAATGTGGAGGATGCTTATCAGATGGCTCTGAAAGCTGAAGAGAAGCTGAGCCGAAATAAAGGTCAAAGAGGTTGGGGCAAAAGTCAAGCCCGAGGAAAAACAATTGCCCAAGACAGGAATCAAAAACCTAAAGAAGAGTGGAAGAAACCTCAGACTCAGCATGAGAGAGGTGGAAGCTCACAGAGAGGACAGTATGTTGATAAGAATTCTTTTCCTTGAACCAGAGGAAGAGGAAGAGGCAGAGGTGGATAAATAAAATGCTTTACCTATGGAAAAAATGGACACAAATCCTACGAATGTCCAGATAGAAAGAAAGAAAGAGGTGAAACTCACATTGTCGAAGCATAACGATAGAATGTTGAGGTAGAATATGCTGAGGGCGGAAGATCACTGATGATGAGAAAAATTCTCTTAACGCCAGAGAAGGAGGCAGAGAACCCAGTCCAAAGGAACAGACTTTTTCGGACTGCTTGCAAGACCAAAGCCAGGGTATGCAAAGTCATCATGGACAGTGGTAGCATAGAAAATCTCGTTTCTACAGAGATGGTAGAAAAGATGGAGCTGGAGACTATTGAACATCCAAGCCCATACAGAGTTTCGTGGCTACAAAAAGGACATCAGGTAAATGTCACTAAACAATGTTTAGTTGAATTTAAAATAGGAGGATATAAGGATGAAATATTATGTGATGTCATTCCCATCGATGTTTGTCATCTATTGTTGGGTAGACCGTGGAAATATGACAGGAATGTGATTCATGATGAGAGAAGGAACACATACACCCTGGAGAAGAATGGGATAACTCACATGTTGCTGCCAATTAAGGATAAAGAAGTGAAACCAGAGGTGAGAAACACTGTACTTCTCATGAGTGGGAAGGAACTTCTTAAGGAGGTTAAGAAGAAGGAAGATACACAATTTATTGTGGTCAGGAAGCCTAGAATTGTTTTAACCAGTACAAGAGTGGATGATTTACCAGAAGAAATTCAGAAGTTGCTGGAAGAGTTCGCTGATATAGTAGTGGACAAACTACCTCGTTCGTTGCCACCTATCAGAAGTATAAGCCATCATATTGATCTTATACCTGGAGCTAGTTTACCAAACAAAGAAGCATACAAATTGACGTCGTAGGAGAAGGAGGAGGTCAAGAGACAGGTCCAGAATTTAATGGACAAAGGGTTGATTAGAGAAAGCTTGAGTCCATGCGTTGTTCCAACAGTGCTCAGCCCAAAGAAAGATGGAGGCTGGAGGATGTGGACAGACTCGAGGGCAATCAACAACATTACCATCAGGTATAGATTTCCTTTGCCAAGGATGGATGATTTGATGGATTGCTTGAGTGGAGCAATTTTTTTTTCAAAGATTGATTTGAAAAGTGGATATCATCAAATTCGTATGAGAGAAGGTGATGAATGGAAGACAACATTCAAGACGAATGAGGGGCTGTATGAATGGCTTGTTATGCCATTTGGCTTAACAAATGCACCCAGTACTTTCATGAGATTGATGAATGAAGTCATGAAAGAGTTTATCGGGAAATTCGTCATCGTATATCTTGATGATATATTGATTTTCAGTAAGATGGAAGCAGAGCACTTGAAGCATTTAGCTACAGTGATGAGGGGATTGCAGCAAGAGAAGTTGCTGATGAATATGAAGAAATCAACATTTATGAGGACATAACTCATTTATTTGGGTTTTGTTATCTCTGCAAATGAGCTGAAAATGGATCCGGATAAGGTAGAGGCGATTAAGAATTGGCCATCACCAAAAAGTGTATTTGAGGTTCGAAGCTTCCATGGATTAGCTAGTTTCTACAGGAAATTCATCCGAAATTTTAGTGGGATTAGCGCACCAATGATGGATATGGTGAAGAAAAGACATAAAGATTTTCATTGGAGAGAGGAAGCAGAAAAAAGTTTCAACCTGTTGAAGAAGAGGATTACTGAACAACCAATTTTGGTGTTGCTAGATTTCAGTAAGACATTTCAGGTCAAGTGTGATTCTAGTGGATTTTCAATTGGAGTGGTCTTGAGCCAAGATGATAGGCCGATCGCATACTTCAGTGAGAAACTGAATGAAGCAAAGATTAAATATTCAACATATGACAAGAAATTCTATGTAGCCATACAAGCGTTGAAGAAATGGAGACATTATTTGGTTTCTAAAGAGTTTGTTTTTTACAGTGATAATCATGCTTTACAATTCATGACTCAACATGAAAAGTTGAACCAAAAGCATGCAAAATGGGTTGAATATATGTAGAATTTTACTTTTGTAATTAAACATATTTTTGGAACTGTTAACAAAGTTGCTGATGCTTTGAGCAGGAAATGTTTGCTGATGTAGGAATTCAGAGTCAAAACTTTGGGTTTTGATAATCTCAAAGAAATGTATAGAGACAATCCAGATTTTAAAGAGGTGTATGAGGCATTTGAGAATCTAATTCTCAGGGACAGAAGTCAATGGACTGAATATATGATCCAGGATTGATTATTATTCAGAGGCAATCAATTGTGTAGTCCAAAATGCTCCATGAGGGAGAATCTGCTGAAAGAAAAACACAGTGGAGGATTGGCCGAACACTTCGGTCATGATAAGACGTTCTCAAAAATGAATGGCTCATATTTTTGGCCAGGGATGAGGACAGATGTAAAAATATTTGTGGACAAGTGTAGAATTTGTTAGCACACAAAGGGAAAAAGGCAGAACATAGGGTTATGCCAGCCATTACCCATACCTGAGAGGCTGTGGGATGCCATAAGCATGGATTTTATATTGGGGTTGCCAAGAACACAAAGAGGATTTGATTCAATCTTTGTGGTGGTAGACATATTTTCAAATATGGCACATTTTATACCATGTCAGAAAACCAGCGACGCAACACATATTGCGAACCTGTTTTTCAAAGAAGTCGTCAAACTTCACAACTTACCAAGGAGTATTGTTTCAGATCAAGACACCAAGTTCATGGGACATTTCTAAAGGACTTTATGGAAGAAGATGGAGACAAGCTTGTCATTTAGCTCAGTTTATCATCCTCATATGGATGGGCAAACAAAATTTGTGAACAAGAGCTTGGGAGACTTGCTAAGGAGCCTAGTGACTGAACACCACAATCAGTGGGATCACATTCTGCCATAGGCGTAATTTGCTTACAATGATTCACTCAACAGAAGCACAGGGTAGAGTCCATTCCAAATTATATATGGAATGCAACCAAGGCGAGTTTCTGAACTGAAGGATTCAGAACAGAATAAAATTAGAAGTGTTAGTGCAGAGGATTTTGCAGAAGCAATGAAGGAACTTCACATCCAAGTGAGAGAACATTTGCAAAATTCAAGTCAAGAGTATAAACGTAGAACAAATCAACATAGGTGAGAACCTCAGTTTGAAGTTGGTGATCTGATTCTTGCACATCTGAGGAAGGAGAGGTTCCCAAGGGGAACATATAACAAACTAAAAATGAAAAAGATTGGGCCATGCAGAGTCATGAAGAAATTTGGGGCAAATGCATATGAGATCGAACTACCCGATGGGGTCAGAATTTCACCGATATTCAACATCTCAGATTTGTACCCTTACAAAGTTGAAGACGTAGGGGAAGAGAATGAACAGACAAAAGTTCAGTGGACCAAACAAATTCCTGTAGCTGCAAAGCCACAGATGGAAAGTATAATTGATAAGAGGGTCAGCAAGAGGACCAGAAGAAAAGAGTATTTTGAATACTTGGTCAAATGAAAGGGACATCCAGTTAAAGATGCCAGCTAGGAAGATGAAGCAGAAATTCAGAAGCATGGACAGAACGTGCAAGAGCTCATGAATAGGAGTCCATGAAAATTTTCAAGCGAGGGAGTATGATGCAGGAGCATCGTAAGTAGTCAAGCGAGCGTGAAGGGGAAGACAGCTGGAAGGCCACTAGCACACATTTTGAAATATTTTTGAAACATTAATGTAGTGGTTAAAGGGAAGTGTACTTGCGTATTTTAAACAGATCATAAGCGATTCACTCTCATCTGTAGGAGGTAGAGGCATTTATGCATAATTAATGAAAGTCGGTAGATTTAAATTCCAGATTAGACAGTTTTAGGAACAGGAGGGAAAACGACTATAAACACCCTCATCTTTGTATCATTGTATCAATCAGAATTAGAACATTAGCATAGAGCAGAGGAGAGTTGTAGCAGAGGAGTTGTAAAGAAGAACCCATGTACAGAAGTTCTGAATTAATATATGAAGCTTTGATTCAAATTCATGGTGTTATGATGTTTTCTGTGTAGACATGTTGAATGGTCTGTTTACAGTTTCTTACTCTCTCTTTCATGCATTTCTTATTATGCTATATGTGAATGTATGTTTTTAAGTTGAATGTTTGAATTCTGAGAGAGAAAGAGAATGAGTTTCAATTGTTTCTCTTCCTGAGTGGGAGAAGTTCCTGCCAAGAGTGCAGTGAAACATCCACAAGGAGTGTGTTGACGAAGGTTCAGAGTTTATCTTTGAAAGATCAGGAGGGATACCGTTGTTCTCACTAGAAGTGCAAGGCAAAAACAAAATATGTGCAAGGTGTGCACAGGCTGGTCGAGACCTTAGAACTTACCAACTAAGGTAGAGAGTTGAAGGACTATTGCTGTAGAGGAGTTGCACAGAGTCGAGAGATTCAAATACTTAGAAGTATTTGATAGATTGTCGCAAGGAGTGCATACAGGAACTCTTTTGTGACTTGAAGTTGTCAGAGGAAAGCTCAGAAGGGGTAGTGCCTTTGAAGAATTCAAAGGGAGGCGAAGTGAAATTGCTTTGCAGAGGGAAGGTCACGGCGAGGGGACATTAGTTCATTTCACAAAGGTTCTTGAGGGAAGAATTGGACGGTCGAAATTCTCTGTGGAGAATCCTCGAAATCACAAGCACTGTAGGATCTACAGAAGCTGCAAGGTGGATAAGGGCAGATGAACCCATCCCTTGGGTACCCAGGATCAACGCGGGTCGTTGATCTTGATCGGTTGGAACAGTCAGATCATTTCGAGGATTCAGAGTTCGTAAGTCCAGAGTGCAAGACAAACCCTTTGGTTGATCAAATCCTCGAAACGCGAAAAGAGTTTCATGTATAAAGGAAGAGTGACGAGGTCAGAATTTCGGAACTTCAAAATTTGAGATTTCGGAGGTCCAGAGGATGTGTGATCGGGACACAAGGTGAAGGAAAGATTGAAATCCGAAATCGCGGCAGGATATTTTTCTGCATTTTGGGAATCGATGTTTCGGCATTCCCATTGATAAGGAATAGAACACCCCACATAAGAAGCTCCGAAATCGTGAAACGCGAAATACCTTTGGAGGAGCGTTTCGACATTTCGGCATTTTGGGATATGGGATCTCGAGGAGACAGTGGTTTAGAATTGAGAGTTTTGAACTCCCGGTTTGTGAAATCCCGAGAAAGGAAATCATTTCAGCATTTTGGGATTCGGAATACCGGAAGTCTTGAGGACAAGGAGCTTGGGCCCTTGCATTTAGGATTCTGAAGTTGCGAAACCTGGGATATTGTGAAGAGGTATTTCGGCATTTCAAGAATCAGGATTTTGGCATTCCCGTTGACAAGAATTCGGGCACTTCACATGAGAATCCCCAAAATTGCGAAATGTGAAATAGTGTGAAGGGATGTTTTTGGCAATTTGGTGTTTCGGGGTTCGAGAACCCGAGAGGACAATGTTATAGGATAGAGAGTCTTGGATTCCCAGTACCCAAAAGTCCGAAATCACATGGGCCGTCGAATCGAAGGGAGGCTTATTGTCGTTGATCCCGTTAGAGATATCATTTCAGAGTTTCGGGATTAGTGGAGGATAGGGCGCCGGAAGATTTACATCAAGACTCACGAACTCGCGAAGTCTGAAACTCCGAAAAGGGGAAAAAGTTCTGATAGAAGCTAGCCTTTTTCTGAACGTTTCGGGTTTCGGCATTTCGACAGTTGTGAAGACAAGAGGTCGGGATTCCTTGTTCCAGAACTCCCGAAGTCGCGAAACGTGATACAGTTGTGTAGGAGGACGCGGTCAAGCATTTCGGGAATATCGACATTTTGGGTTTCGGCAAGTGGAAGAGTCGAGGAGCTCGACATTAGGGATCGCGAAACCCCAAAATCTAAAGTCCTTTGTGGCTTAAACGAAGGGGTCGGTTAACCCTCGGTGTGGTTGTAGTGAAAATCCTGAGCGGATCTCGGCTCGAGGGCAGGGGGATCTGCGTCAGTATTGTCATTGTCTGCATACATTTGAATGTATAATGTCTAATATCCTCTTGGATCTATTGTTACTACTTGGAAAACTTCTCGTGACATTCTTTCCAAGTGAACGTCCTTTGCATACTCCATCATGCTCCACTTGCATATCTGGTAGACATGTAACCATCTTGCTCAAAATTGGAAAGGATTTGTAGTTGAGGTGAGAAATTCTTCAGTTCCATATCTCATTAGAGATAATATTTTTGTGTACAAGGTCTTCTGGTAGGTGTCCCTTTAATTTATACAATCCTCCCTCTCGCACACCAATCACAGTAGTTGAATCTATACTTGAACCCTTAGGACATAGAAGGACTTGGCCATCAACAAAGCTACTCTGAAGCCTCAATATTCTAAAGCAAAGATAGAAAGAAGATTCTTCTTTAAACCTTGTACAAGAAATACATCCTTTATTGAAATAGAGTTACCTTAATCAAGTTGGTAGAAGGCTTCTCCTACTCCTTTTATTACATGCTTGGAATCATCTTCAAGTTCCACCTGAAGGGATGAACTCTTTTCTATCAAATTTGTAAGAGAATTTCATAACTCGATCATGTGCTTGGAAGCACCACTCTCCACTATCCAAATATCACTTCCTTGAGTGATGGTACCTTTGAGAGATGAGACAAAGATATACTCTTCATCTTTTGTTTCCCTTGTATTCTTTTGAGATGTAGACCATATTTGTTGCATGTGCATGATGTTTTATTTTTCCTTTTCCTTGAGAACACTGGTAAGCAAAGTGTCCCAACTTTTGACAGTTGAAACATCTAATATTAGATACATCCTTCTTGTGATATGGAATTGATCTTCTATTTTTCTTCAGATTGTTGTTTCTTCTTTCTTTCCTTTTCTTCACATGAGTAGAAAGAGCTTGATTATATTCATCGTTGGCCTTCTGCATCTTGGATGTCAATCTTGATTCTTCTTAGGTAGAGTCTGGCCATAGCTTGTCAAATTTAGGAAATTTCCTTCTTACACAAATTCCTTGAACAAATGCATCCCAAGAAGAAGGAAATCCATTTAGAGTTGCAGTCACAAGCTCTATATCATCCATTGAATCTTCAATAGTTGCTAGCCAATACTTGATCTAATAAATCCTCATGAAGTAGGTAGAAACTGAATCTAACTTGTTCATCATCACATTTCTGAGTTGATTCATTAGGGTTAGCTTCATGCTTGTATTCTTGCTTTCATATAGTCTGCTAAGCATTTTTGTTTCTTGGTTGTATTTTGGGTCTGGGAGAACTTACTTAACATGATCCAAGATATCATTATCTTCTAGAATGAAAATTTTTCTATGCTTCCATGATATGAAATTGTCTGCTCCATCCATCCTATCTTCAACTCTCAAACTTGTAATCATTTTAGCTTGTAGAAACTCTAGGCTTGAAAAAATCCCAAAATTTCAACCTTCTTAAAAATTCAACGTTATGGTTTTAGGACATGTGTTAGGGTTAGGCGATTTTTCTAGTGAAATTTTCTCCTCAACGTTGGCACTAGAAAAACCCCAACAACTAGCAATATTTTCTCTTGCTAGTGTCTTGCGCTAGGCCAAATCTAGCTTCAACCCTCATGTTTTGATACCATGTTATATTTTCTTAAATTTTCAGTAGCAATAGATTTACGAGAGTATTTTGATGTTCCTTTAACATTCAACAACCATATATTGAAAAAATAAGAAAGATCTAGAAGCAGATAGACAAGCATAAGAAGACACAAAGATTTATCCTTGGAAACCCCCAAACTCGGGGAAAAACCCAACCAATGTTTCTTAGAGAGAATGTTTATGATAGCACGATACAACCTTGAACAAGATCTATTCACAAGAGCAAAACCAACAATGAAGAAACCCTAATAATAAGTATTTATTTCTTCTTCTTGTCAAACCCTAGCAAGGGTAGACAACTGAGCAACATTGAACAAAGATAGTGCATCGCCAAAAAAAACTGCTAAGATGCTCCTTGAAGAATTCGTTGGAACTGCTACTAGACTTGTGCACTGGCTGAGTATTTGAGTGAATGTGTGTCAAATGGCAAGGCATATCCCTTTATTTATAGTCTTCAAGTCACTTTACTAGGGCCGACTTCTCTTCCTGTAATTCTATTTTTCCTTTACTATTTTCGTGTGGGTTTGACTTGTCTTCTGGGGTATTCTTCAACTATTCAATGGTCTTCCTTCGACTTCTTGGAATCTTCTTCTCTAAGAAAAGTTGTCCCGGAGGGAATACCTCCCACTACTACAAAAAATCAACATTCTTGGTTTAGGTTTCCAAAGAAAACATCTATGTGTAATGTGTGTGTGTGTGTGTGCCATTGTATCTTTTTTATTTTATCAAGAATCTATTTGTAGTAATTAATTGTACAAGGTTAAAATCTACAACTATTTCATGAATATTGTGCAAGTCCTCTTCTAGGACTATGCAACTGTTAACCAACCTTTTTCTTTCTTATTTCTTTTTTCTTCTCCTAGAACAAGCCACAATCTTACCCCACCCTAAAAAATAATTAGTAGTACTTTTAATAGTTTTTTCCCACCTCAAAACCCAACCACTATCTCCCTAAGGCCCAGGCATCAAATTCCATACCTTAAAAATTAGCACACAATAGCCTATGGATTCAAGTTGTGATACACTCAAATTGGAATAAAGCAAAGTGTAGAGGCAGACCACCTCCCCAAGATTCATAATGGATGAAATAGGGAAATGGTCCAAACTTGCATATTGTGATGGGGCACACACACTATGCTCATTTTCATGAGAAAAGGATATCCCCTCCTTTGGGGCATAAATATTTTCCAACATCACCTAAATTATATCACTTATTCTCCTCCTATTGGATAAAGTGAACCAACCCCCAAAATCCAAGCGCTATCATCTCTAATTCACATAAAAACTATGAAACCTGGGCTTGCTTCAATTCCAACCATCTTTCTATTTTCCAATAATCACAGAGGGAAATCCACCTTCTCTGTCACCCTCGCATTTGACCATGTTAATTAAAATCACTAAGAAAGATCCAATATGCATTTGGGAGAGAATTAGTAAGTTGATCCAATGGTTAGACATTATCACCAAGAAGACATGGAGAATATATGGAGGAAAAATTGATCAACCTACTCATACACATGCAAGTAATCCACACACACATGTTATATGGATCTAAACTTGAAGAGGTAATGATTGATCCCAACCAAGGAACAACCCTAAGAACAACACCTTTAGGGCCTCCATCGTGATTAGTACTTCAAAAAGGTCCATTCTAGCAAAAGAACATCCTCACACGAGGATCAAAAGTAAAGGCCTCAAATTCCTATAAGCATTAAAACATTGGGTCTATTAGAAAAAACCAAGTCTTAGACTATCATCTTTTGCATGCCACATGTCACACCATCAAAATCTCAAGGTGGCACCTACGTTTTTAAAACATGACTCTACATTAAAACGTGAGGGGGTAGGGTAGTACACCTCTATAGACTAGGCAGTCAAAATCACTATGTACACTCTTGTCTCATAAACATAGATTTTGACATTTTTCTAGGTTACAACCTTAAATTAGATTACCATGTTATTATTACTAAAATTTATCCCTAAAACTCAAGTTAAAACACTCCTATGAATTTTTAGTTATGATTAAATGTTTTAACAATAATTATTGGATTTGCAAAAATGTTTGTCTATCTATGAATAATATTTTGTATTGATAATTAAATTTGGGTTAATTGTACTTTATACTAGAAATTTCTTTCATTTATCACATTTAAATTTAAATGAGAAGATGGAAACCTCAAAATTTAATAATAGTATTATTCTTTGAGAACATGAAGACTTGAATCTCTAAGAGTATTATTATTCTTTAATATCATAAATTAAAATTTAATAATATTATATTTTTTTGAAAACATGGAGAATTGATTTTCTAATAATATTATTATGTTTTTAGTATCCTAAATTTATTTTTTTAAGTTCATCACTTTTAAAATATTGAATAAAAAAAATTGGAAATAGAATGCAACTTAACCCACTTATTTTAAAAAGAATATACAAGTAAAGTTGAATTTATAATATACAATGGTACATTAGACTTTGATTTGATTAATTGAAATGAGTTTTATGATGTAATGTAAGTCTTTTGGGCATGTCAATTTGAGGGTTATCTTTAGGATGAATAATGGATAGAATTATAGGTAGTTGAATTATAGGATGAATAATAGGTAGAACTATAGGTAGTTGAATTATATGTATAGGCAGTAGCACAAATTTTGACAACTATGTATAATGCACCATGTGGAATGTATTTTTAATTCTCCTTTATGAAAAATATAATTGTTTTTTTGAAAATTTTAATATATTGAAAATTTATTTTTTGTTTTTAAATATTAAAAAAAAATAAAAATTAAAGAGATAAATTTATTTTCTTTTTTAATAAATTATTTTCTTTAATAAAAAAAATTATTGTTTCTAAATATTAAAAAAGAATATAAAAAAAAACTTTAATATATAATATACAATGTTACATTAGACTTTGATTTGGTTAATTGATAAGAGATTTTATGAAATGTAAAGTAAGTTCTTTGAGCATGTCAATTTCAGAGTTATCTTTAGAATGAATAATGAGTAGAACTATAAGTAGTTGAATTATATGTATAGGCAGTAGCATAAACTTTGACAACTATGTATCATGGATCATGTGGAATGTATTTTTAATTCTTTATATGAAAAATATGATTTTTTTTTTGAAAATTCTTAGTATATTGAAAATTAATTTTTTGTTTCTAAATATTTAAAAAAAACTAAGTTAAAGAGATAAATCCATTTATTTTTTAATAAATTACTTTTCAAATTTGATAAAAAAATTATTGTTTCTGACTATTAAAATAAAATAAAATTAAAGAGATAAAATCCATTTTCTTTTTTAATAAATTATTTTGCAAGTTTGATAAAAATTTTATTGTAAGTCATTTTCAAGTATGGAAGAGTCTTATTATGGGTTGAGATTTCTAGCCTACTAGATTTATCTAGTTATGGAAGAGTCTTGTAGATTTACTAGTACACTGCACAGTGAAAAGAACATCTAAATGGTGTCCATGAGTTGATAAGTGGTCAATCGCTTAGACTCATGAGAAAATAACATCTAACAACTCCATGGAAGAGTACAACAAAACAATCCATAATAAAAGTAACTAATTGCAGTTTTGTCTCCCTATACGATCGGAAGGTGGTCATAGTTCCAATTTTTGTGTTGATTGGATGGAAGCTTTTTAATTTTTATTCAGACTCTGATGCCTGTGATCATCATCAGCAGAAACGTACGTGCATGCTCATCGACGCCTTGTGAATTGCAATTTCAATGGGTTGTTTTTTGGGTCTCTGTATGCAGCAATGCCGAGGTAGACAGCAATATCAATGGTGAAATTCGTGGCTTCTATTTTGTCTGTGTACAGCGATGCCGAGATAGGTAGACAGCGATATCAACGTTCGGGTTTGCTTTGGTTCTGTAATGTGAATGCGATGGTGATCCAGAATTTATTATCACACATTATAATAATAATACTGTGTAGCTCAGCTGTAAGTTGAAGGTTTTTCACATTAAAAATTGGTTGGTTGTTGGTTTATGCAGTTGTAGTTGTAAGTTGAAGGCTTTTCATATCAATGGTGGAATTAGCTGTTAGGGTTTGTTTTGGTTCTGCAATGTGAATGAGATGGTGATTCAGAATTTATGTCACTGGTACTTATTTCTGGTTGAAGGCTTTTCATATCAATGGTGGAATTAGCTGTTAGGGTTTGTGAATGAGATGGTAATCCAGAATTTATGTCATTGGTATTTATTTCTCGTTGAAGGTTTTTCATATCAATGGTGGAATTAGTTGTTAGGGTTTGTTTTGGTTCTGCAATGTGAATGAGATGGTGATCCAGAATTTATGTCACTTATACTTAATTCTGACCAAAGAATGACAGTTCATATTTCACAACGATCATCTTCATCACACATTATAATAATAATGCTGTGTAGTTTAGCTGTAAGTTTTTCACATTAAAAACTGGTTGGTTGTTGTTTTATGCAGTAGTAAGTTGAAGGCTTTTCATATCAATAGTGGAATTAGCTGTTAGGGTTTGTTTTTGGTTCTGGAATGGGAATGAGATGGTGTTCCGGAATTTATGTCACTGGTACTTATTTCTGACCAAAGAATGACAGTTCATATTTCACAACTACCATTTTATCACACATTATAATAATAATACTGTGTAGTTTAGCTGTAACTTGAATGTTTTTCACATTAAAAACTGGTTGGTTGTTGGTTTATGCAGTTGTAAGTGGAAGGCTTTTCATATCAATGGTGCAATTAGCTGTTAGGGTTTGTTTTGGCTCTGCAATGTGAACTAGATAGTGATCCAGAATTTATGTCACTGGTACTTATTTCTCGCTGAAGGCTTTTCATAATGGTGGAATTAGCTGTTAGGGTTTGTTTTGGTTCTGCAATGTGAATGAGATGGTGATCCAGAATTTATGTCACTGGTAATTATTTCTGACTAAAAGAATGACAGTTCAGATTTCACAATGACCTTCTTTATCACATTATAATAATAAAATGTGTGGTGTAGGGGTTTTTCACATTAAAAATGGCTGGTTGTTGGTTTCTGTAGCTGTAAGTTGAAGGTTTTTAATATTAAAAAGTGGCAGTACGTTGAAGGTTTTTCATATTAAAAATTGKTTGGTTGCTGATTTATGTTATATGCTTTAATGAAGTGAGAGTTAAGTTTGGGGAATGTCCCTTTCCTTGACCTCTAAATAGGCAAGCTGCTCCTTCAATCTTCATTCRTATTTTCGAGACTCCTTCCAGCTGCTCAAAAAATCTGAATTTCTCTGGTTCCTCGGCTCCCTCCATCGTCTCCATCTCATCATGGAACCTAGCTTCGGGTTTCAAGCGARCCTGAGGGTATGAATTCAATCTGCTGCAATCTAGTCGTGGGGTCCGAGCATTTTGAATATTTTGTAAACATGAGTTCATCTAGTGCAAAGGGCGTAAGGTCAAGTCGAGAAAGTCCGTGTCCAAGTCGCAAAAGGCCGGCTTGCAGAGTGTGTCGTTGTACAGGAAGAAATAAGAAGGCATACCAAAATAGTTGACAAGTTGGCTTTCAAGGAACAATATGCTTCTTTATTGCTAAAGCTTGGTCGTTTTAAAGAGGCTGAGGCAACATATAGATCTCACTTGCTGAAAACTTTGAAAATTATAGATGTCATGAAGCACTTCAAAAGTGTCTAGGTCTATGACTAGAGGGTGGGAGGCATTCACTGGATCATTTAAAAACTGAACACAGTAATAAATTTACTTATCTAAATAAGTTTTAAGCAAAAAGTTTTGATTTTATTTTGTTTAATAAAGTTTTTTGATTTTATTTTGTTTAATAAAGTTTTTAACAATAGAAATACTAATCAATATTAAAATTGAGTATCTTTATAAAACATGATTTTATATTAAAACTTGAGAGCTTAGGGTAGTACATCTTTGTAGATTAGGGAGTCAAAATCAGGGCTCTTATCCCATAAACAAAAGGATCTCTATGTTATTTTGACATTTTGCTAGGATGTAACTTTAAATTAGATTACTATTATTACTACTAAAATTATCCCTATAAATTAAGTTAAAACATTTCTATGAATTCTTAGTTGTCATCAAATCATCTATTATTAAATGTTTAGACAATATTTATTAAATTTGTAAAATTATTTATCTATCTATCAAAAATATTTTGTATTAATAATTAAATTTGAATTACTTGTAATTGAATTTTTTCATCTATCACATTTAAATGAGAAGATGAAAACTTGAATAATTATTTTTTCATCTATCACATTTAAATGAGAAGATGAAAACTTGAATAATTAATAACATTATTATTCTTAGAGAACAAGGAGACATGAATCTCTAATAATATATTATTATTCTTTAATATCATAAATTTAAATTGAATAATATTATATTTTTTTTGAAAACATAAATATTTAAATTTCTAACAATATTATTATTTTTTAATATTTATTTTTCTCATCAATTTTAAAATATTGAATAAAAGTTTTTGGAAATGAATAAACGTTTTTGGAAATGAAATGTAACTTACCAAATTATTTGAAAAAAAATATATAAGTAAACTTGAATTTATAATATACAATGGTACATTAGACTTTGATTTAGACTTTGATTTAGTTACTTGTAAGTTTTTTGGGCATGTCAAACTTCTAGTTAATTTTATGATGAATAGTGGGTAAAATTATAGGAAGGTAGTTCAGTGATATGTATAGTAGCACAAATTTTGACAATTGTGTATCATGTATCATGTGAAATGTATTTTTAATTCTTTGCATCATGTACCATTTGATCTATATTTTTAATTCTTTTTGAATGAAAAATATGGTTTTTTTCTTGAGCAAAAATACACATTACTACATTATAGTATTAGTAAGTTGAAAATTAATTTTTTATTTCTAAATATTTAAAAAAAACAAAGTGAAATGTATTTTTAATTCTTTGCATCATGTACCATTTGATCTATATTTTTAATTCTTTTTGAATGAAAAATATGGTTTTTTTCTTGAGCAAAAATACACATTACTACATTATAGTATTAGTAAGTTGAAAATTAATTTTTTATTTCTAAATATTTAAAAAAAACAAAGTAAATTAAATGGAAAAATTCATTTTTGAAATCTTTTCCAAATTTAATAAGAATTTTATTGTAAATCATTTACATTTATACATGAAAACTTCCACCCTAAAACTTTATCCTTCAATATTTTAACACATTTTAAAATTATTTGAATAATAAAAATTTAAATTAAAAAAATTAATTAAAACAAAACTACTTTGTAGAAAATTTCTTTAAAAATTACATTAAACCACTTTATTCATAATTTTATTAAATTAAATTAATGAATAAATTAGCCTTTACCATGAAATTGATAAATTATTAAATTATTACATTGATTTTATTATAAACTTTTCATCAAAGTTGAGATTGATGGATTTTCCACCTTATTTTTCATCAAACCTGAAATTATTTGATTTTCCACTTTGTTATAAGCTCCACTTTACTTATAAATTTTATTAATTTAGATTAATAAATATTACCTTTTACCATGAATTTGATAAATTATTAAATTTTAGATTGATTCTACACTTTGTTATGAGTTTTTCATAAAACCTGAGATTAATTGATTTCCCACTTTGTGTTTTCATCTTTCATCAACTTGAGATTGATTATGACTAATTTTCCACTTTGTTATAAGCTCCACCTTGTTAGTTAATTATAACCTCAACAGCGTATGACTGTACACTGCCAGTTGTTATGGCCGCCTGTACTAGTGATTAAGATTTCTTGTTTCGTTTCTTGATTCAATTGTAATGTTTCTCGCCTATAAGATTCATTCTTTCATCTAATACAACTGCGCTCTACACATTCTTGTTCCCAATCTGTCTTCTCTGTATTATCTTCTTTACTTCTTATTTTGTCATGGTATCATATTTTAAGATGTAAGCCTCTTCACAGTGCCTCAAGATCAGCCCAATCCCAACAGGAAGAGTGCAGAGAATATGTTGTCTCGAAGACAAGAACACAGGAGGTAAGCCTCTTCACAGAGCCTAGAGAGCAGTCTGCAGTCCGCTAAAAGATCGTTGGAGATATCACAACTCGTGGAAGAAACCCTACAGAAGGATGAAACATTTAAAGATTAGAGAAATCCCTTCTTCGGGAGGAAAATACAGTCGTAGCAGAGGAGAAGCTACAACAACCATAAGATCAGCCGCAAAAACGGATCTAAGCCATTAAATCAAGCTCAGAAAGGACAAGAAGTGCGCATAAGAGGCGAATAGTTTTCAACTGTTAGATATGGGCGAGAGTAAGAGTCATCGTCAGATCAAGAAAAAGTGTGCAGGGTTTAACTGCCAAAGTTCTTCGGACTTCATGTATTCAATGTATTTCATGCAAAGGTTGCAGAGGAGTCGAAATCTTCTGAAGTTTCAAAGCACAGAACAAATCATGTCCGTCAATTCAAGCAGAGGACACGTGTCAACATATCCTACAGTCTGGAGGTGAATCATCCCAGAGAATTATGGACGAGAAGGTCGCAAGACTCTCGAAGTCCTAGAGAGCTAAAGTAACTTTGGACCGTTGGATCCAGGGGACATGTGTCAAACGATCCCCGTATTTGACAATCTGGTGCTTCAAAGGATAGTTGGTATTGTTTCATTAAAGAGGCTCGAAGCCCTGAAGTAAATCACCATTGTCGGATTGGAGGACAAGTGGTGTTTGATCAACGCTTCGTTGGTTCGTTGTTCGGGAGGAATAGCAAAAGAAGGTTATCGAAGTCCCGAAGGAGCGAAGTAGGGAGCCAGGGTCGCTGAAGGGTTGGTTGCCTAGAGTTAATCTTGGACATTGGTTTCAGTGGACACGTGACATCATTTCAAAATTTTGGAAGATCGACACTCCGGAAGAACTAAAGTGTGCTAAGTCACGAACTTCTGAAGCTCCGAAGAGTCGGAGTTCATCTGGACCGTCCATCGATGAAGACATGTGGATGAAGGATCTTCCACTTCGCTGGTTCAAGGTTCAAGGGAACACAATGTACTATTGCGAGGACTCCCGAAGGCCCGAAGGTTGAAGTAAATCTTAGTCGTCCAATCAAGAGGACACGTGGAGGCTGATCTCACCCTTAAGAGATTCGACACTTTGGAAGTCAACATGTATTAGCAGAAGGAAACTCCCAAACGCTGAAGTTCATCCCTTCCCCTTGTTCGTAGGTTTGTGAGCTCGAAGGAATTGAGAGGTAACAAAGGAATATTGCCCAGAGCCCTGAAGCCTGAAGAGCTTGACGCTCCCAAAGTAGTGATTTTTGGGATTAGCACCTGGTTTTTAGCCCGTGGTCATATGAGGATTTAAACAGGGAAATTTCTTTGTCGTTTAAGTCTTGTCTTGCGAGTAAACTAGGAAAGCTCGATTCCACCATTTAGAGGGTCTAAAATTGATAAAGAATAGAGATCGGGCCTCTGACTCTGTAGATATCATGCTCAGATAGTCAGATCCAGCGAGATCAGAGCTAAATAAGTGGTTTGCCCTGCATTTTTTGGCCCAAAGTCACGTACAGAACTTCACAGAACCAGTTTTACCTGCAAGAAACAAGAAGGGAACTTGTCTATTTTCATCAAGTAATTTCACAAGTAAATTTTTTTCATTCTGAATTATTTTTACAAAAATGGCCACCTCTAACAATTTAGGACCAACACAAGGACCAATACTTCTTGGAAAGAATTATGAGTTTTGGTCTCTTAGAATGAGATCCTTCTTACAAGCACAGGAGTGCTAAAATCCAGTGGATCTTGGCTACGTGGAACCAGATCCAACAAACCTAGCTGCCATGAACAATCAAGAGAGAGTTGCTCAGGTAGAATAGAGGAAAAGAGAGAATAAGGTAAAGTTATGGATTCGGAACTCAGTTGATGACTCACTTTTCAAAAAAATAACAAGTGTTGTTACTTCAAAACATGTCTGGGACATTCTACAAAAAACTTACCATGGAAATGACAGGGTCAAAACATTTAAGTTGCAGACCTTGAGGACACATTTTGAGACTTTAAAAATGACAGACTCTGAAAATGTTAATCAATTTATGACTATAGTCATGGGAATTGTAAACCAGATCAGGTTGACTGGTGAAGTCATCCCTAATTAGAGGATTGTTGAGAAAGTCATCAAAAGTCTTCCAAATAAATTTGAAATGGTTGTTACAACCATCCTTGAATCCAAGGATCTATCAAATTTTTCAATGGATGAACTAATGGGCTCTTTATTGACACATGAAACCAGGCTACATCTAGAATATGAGTCAATAGTCAACACCTTCAAAACTCAATTCTCCTTCAACAGAGGGAGAGGTAGAGGCAAAGGAATAGGTCATCGAGGAAGAGGGATAAGTCCAAGTAACAATCACTCAAGTGAAGGTCACAGACATCAAACCCAGTATCAGAATTTACAACCTCAAAGAGGCAGAGGGAGGAGATCAAATGACAAATAAAGCATACAATGCTACTACTGCAAAAAGTATGGTCACTATGGATCTGAATGTCGGAAGAAGCAAGAAAATCAACACTCAGGAAGAGCACATGTCTCAAATCATGAAGGAGAAACCTCAGATGGAATGTTTCTCTCATTCCACAAGACTGAAGAACAACACAAAGACCTCTGGTTGTTGGACAATGGATGCAACAATCACATGACAGGTAAAAAATATTTACTTTCATGCATTGATTCTTGTATTTCATATTATATTACACTTGGAGATGACTCTTTAGTCAAAGTTTAAGGAAAAGAAACTGTACCTATTCTCACTAAACAAAATGTCAAGAAAGACATAAACAATGTCTATCACGTTCCAGATCTAAAACATAATCTATTAAGCGTAGGAAAACTAATTGAACATGGCTATAAGTTACCTTTTGAAGGAGCATCATGTAGGATATATGACAAATCTCCCAACAAAAAAATGATATTTGAAATCCACATGACTAGGAATAGAATGTTTCCCCTGACCCTTAGAACTGCAAATTCGACTCAATCTTATGCACAAAGTGCATCCGCCCCCAATCAAACTATGGTTTGGCATGCAATATTTGGACATCTTCCCTTTCAGAGTCTAAGGCTTCTACAAAAGCACTCCATGGTCAAAGGTCTAGCTATATTCAAAGAGAAAAATCCCCCATGTGAGTCTTGCATTCTTGGAAAACAAAAGGGAACTATTTTTCCATAGTCTTCCACTCAAGCCAAACAACACCTAAAGCTCGTTCACACTGCTCTCTGTGGACCAATGAAAACAAAGTCAATAGGTGACAACGTTTATTGATGATTTCAACATGAAAATATGGATCTATTTTCTAAGACACAAGTCTGAAATTTTTGCAAAGTTCAAAGCGTTCAAGGCTGAAGCTGAAAAACATAGTGGAAAATATGTGAAAGTTCTCAAGTCAGATGGAGGAGGAGAATATAGCTCCAAAGAATTTGTTGTTAATGTTTAAGACATTATTATAATTCTTTGCATTTCATTAGATAACAATAGCATAATACAAGATCACTGAGAAATACACAATCACAAGAGACACATCATTTATCCTGGGAAACCCTCTAGGGGAAGAAAACCTAGCAAAACTTCCTTATTATAGATAGCCAATACAATGCCAAGAGATCTCTTAAACTAATGCAAAATATCCTCTCCCAAATATGCGCCACTCTCTCTCCTTCTTCTCTAACTGCAGATCTGAAACTTGTCTCACAAAATGAGCAAGTGAGTTGTGTGTCTAAGTGAGGCGCTAGCCTCCTTATTTATACAAGACTAGCACGTGTGAAGTGTCTCTTCATTGGCAGGGCTGACTTCTCCAACTGGGTGGTTGTAACCTTCTTTATTATGTTTTGGGGCCTCTTTGATATATTCTGGGGCCGACTTCTTCTTTTGCCTTTTACAATTACAATATGACCAATCCACAAAAGGAGATTTGGTCCTTTTAAAATAGCCGACATGATCAATACACAATGGGGATTGATCCAATGAATAATATATCAAATAATAATAAGAATACACTTTGCAGTTACATTATTTCAACACTCCCCCTTAACAAGAAGGTTATTCTTCAACAACATCATGAGAGAGAGAGTGGACAACATCATCAACACCATGAAGTGGGTGAGAGGACATCATCATCAATATCATATTGGAACACTAACTGGCATATCTATAAATCATCGAAAGTTTTCTTCATCGGCAACACCGTCATTCTCAAAGGAATGCCATCATCATCTGCATCAATATGTATTAGTATAAAAACTAATACATCATCATCATCACAGCACGAGGTTGGCTCATCATAATACAGGACTGACTTTACGTCACAACTGTCAAGATGGAAGCTCAGTACTTGTCTCATCTCAATGTCTTTCTTTACATCACAACACTTAGGCTGGAAGAAAGATACTAGACTGGCTTTACATCACAACTATCAAGCTGGAAGCACAGTACTAGTCTCATCTCATCGTCTTGCTTTACGTCACAACACTCAAGCTAGAAGAAAGATACTCATCCTACTTTATTTCACAACCATCAGGTCAGAAGTAAGATACTAGACTGGATTTACATCACAACTGTCCAGCTAGAAGCTCAGTGCTAGTCTCATCATATCATCTTGCTTTACGTCACAACCATCAGGTCGAAAGAAAGGTACACATCCTGCTTTACGTCACAACCATCAGGTTGGAAGCAGGGAACTAGATATTCTTTACGTCGCAACTATACAACCAGAAGCATAGTACTAGTCACACATCATCTTACTTTACGTCAAAACCATCAGGTTGGCAGCAAGGTACTCGTCCTGCTTTACGTCACAACCATTAGGTCAGAAGTAGGATACTGGTCTGGATTTACGTCACAACTATCCAGCTGGAAGCATAGTACTAGTCATATCACATCATCTTGCTTTACGTCACAACCATCAAGTCGGAAGCAAGATATGTCTCATCATAACATCTACTCCCCCTTTCGAGGAGGGTCCTTTCGGACTATACCAAGCTTATCTTGAAAGTAATCAAACTTCATACGAGATAGTGGCTTGGTCAACACGTCAGCAAACTGTTCATCTGTGCTAATGTACTGGAGCTTTAAGGCTCCTCTCTGCACCTTGTCATGGATGTAATGATAATGGATCTCTATGTGCTTCGACCTGTCGTGGAATACAGGATTCTCTGTCATCTTAATGCATCTCTGGTTGTCACATAGAATCAAGGTTTCTCTCATATCTAAGTCAAATAGTCCAGTCAACAACTTTCGAAGCCATATAGCTTTGCAGCTGGCAGAACACGCAACAATGTATTCTGCTTCCACTGTGCTGAGAGAAATGCTAGATTTCTTCCTACTCTGCCACGAGATCATCGTTGATCCCAAACTGAGACAACACCCTGAAGTGTTTTTCCTGTCAGAAACACTTCCTTCCCAATATGCATCAGTATATCCATTCAATGTGAAATCATACTCTCCATCATAGCTGAGACCACAATCTATTGTACCCTTAAAGTACCTCATCACATGTTTTGCTGCCACTAGGTGAACACATCTAGGTTCTACCAAAAATTGACTCAAGGTGTTCATGGAAAAACAAATGTCTGGTCTGGTGTTTGTCAGGTACATCAACGATCCAATAATCTATCTGTACAGTGTGGCATCAATCAAATATGACAAAGTATCGACCAACAACTTCAGCTTCATTTCCATGGGTGTATTCATGGGCTTGCATTCCGACATGTCGAATCTCTTCAGGATTTCGACCGTATACTTCCCTTGGTTAAGGAAGATTTTCTCAGGACTCTGTCATACCTCAAGACCTAAGAAATAATGCATTAGGCCAAGGTGTTTCATTTCAAATTCTGAGGCAAGTCTCTTTTTACATTCAATGATGAGATTTTCTTCTCCAGTTAAGAATAAGTCATCCACATATAGCAGTAATATTACTGGCTGATCGTTCATGAAGTAAAGGTTAGAGTCTGCTTTACTCTTAGTAAAGACTAAGCTCGTCAAGAAACTGTCTATACGGCCATACCAAGCTCTAGGAGCTTGCTTCAATCCATATAAGGCTTTTTTCAATATGCAGACATGAGACTTCCTATTTTCAACCTCAAATCCTTGAGGTTCCTCTATATACACTTCCTCTTCGATGACACTGTTTAGGAAAGCTATCTTTACTCCATTCTGGTGCAGTTTCCACTTCATCTTAGCTTCAAGAGCTACGATGGTTCTGAGTGAAGTGTATCTGGCCATAGGAGCGAATGTCTCTTCATAGTCAATGCCTTCCTTCTGGGAAAAGCCACGAGTGAAAAATCTTGCTTTATACTTCTCAATACTTCCATCAGCAGCATGTT
>JASDQU010736696.1:123306-162492 GCA_032191745.1 Picea mariana | reverse complement strand
CTGTTAGGGTTTGTTTTGGTTATGCAATGTGAATGAAATGGTGATCCAGAATTTATGTCACTGTTACTTATTTCTCATTGAACGCTTTTCATATCAATGGTGGAATTAGCTGTTAGGGTTTGTTTTGGTTCTGCAATGTGAATGAGAAGGTGATCCAGAATTTATGTCACTGGTACTTATTTCTGACTAAAAGAACGACAGTTCAGATTTCACAATAACCTTCTTTATCACACATTATAATAATAAAATGTGTAGTGTAGCTGTAAATTGAAGATTTTTCACATTAAAAATGGCTGGTTGTTGGTTTATGTAGCTGTAAGTTGAAATTTTCACTAATGTGTGGTTTAGCTGTAAATGGAAGGTTTTTCACATAAAAATGGTTGGTTGTTGGTTTATGTAGCTGTAAGTTGAAATTTTCAATGTGTGGTTTAGTTGTAAATTGAAGGTTTTTCACATTAAAAATGGTTGGTTGTTGGTTTCTGTAGCTGTAAGTTGAAGGTTTTTAATATTAAAAAGTGGTTTATGTAGCTGTAAGTTGAAATTTTCATTACTGTGTAATTTAGCTGTAAATTGAAGGTTTTTAACATTAAAAATGGTTGGTTGTTAGTTTCTGTAACTGTAAGTTGAAGGTTTTTAATATTAAAAAGTAGTTGTAAGTTGAATGTTTTTAATACTAGCACAGCCGACTCATGGTTGGAGAACGTCAAAAAGTATTGGCCACTGAAATGCAGCCTTGTTAGTTGAAACGAAGCTCAGCTTTCATTGCGTTCAGTTACCACTGCCGTAGCATTTTTTCTTAATCAGTAAATGTGTCAATCAATGGTTAGAGAAGTAATTTCTTAATCATATTAAGTAAATGTGAAAAAGTAAACAAGGTAATGGAAGTATTCAGAAATGCAAGGAAGTTATGAGCATTAAATTTTATCCATTGATTAGAGAGTACGACTAAAAATATGCCAGCATCTTCAATTGTTAGCCATAAGATTAGAATTTTAGATTAAAAGGTGATTAATTGTGCCCATTGTCAATAGGTGTACCCTTTGGATGTAATTAAAAAGTGACTATAAATGAAAGGTTTTTAGTATTAAAACGTGGCAATAAGTTGAAGGTTTTTCATATTAAAGTTGAAGGTTTTTCATATTAAAAATTGGTTGGTCGCTGGTTTATGTTATATGTTTCAATGAAGTGAGAGTTAAGTTTGGGGAATGTCTCTTTCCTGGACCTTTAAATAGGCAGTCTGCTCCTTCAATCTTCATCATTCGAATTTTCGAGACTTCGGAGGGTTTCAAACGCACCTGAGGGTATGAATTCAATCTGCTGCAATCTACTCGTGAGGTCCGAGCATTTTAAATATTTTGTAAAGATGAGTTCATCTGGTGCAAAGGGCGGTTGTAGGAAGGCCAAGTCGACAAAGTCCGTGTCCAAGTCGCAAAAGTCCGGCTTGCAGAGTGTGTCGTTGTACAGGAAGAAATCATACATACTCCAGGGAATTAAATAAGAAGGCAAATCAAAATAGTTTTTTTTTCAGAAAGAAAAATTTCTCAATTATATTATAAAAATATAATGTGTTTTCACAACAAAGTTTCACATTTTACATCAGTAACAAGTTTTTTGTCTTGGTAGGTTTTCTACACAATCATAAGGCAGACATGACAAGCATGTTCTTGTTAATTGATCAGGTTCTCAATTACAAAATGGAACAGTCCGATAAGTTCAACAAATCTTTAGATAGGAGAAATGAGAGAATAAAGAAGTGAGAAACTGTACAATTGAAGATCAAAGACAAAGAGTATCAGTCATCTTAAAAAATTTGTATGGTGTGGATTTCAAGGAACAACATGCTTCTTTATTACTAAAGCTTAGTCGTTTTAAAGAAGCTGAAGCAACATAAGGTCTCTACTTGCTGAAAACTTTGAAAATTATAGATGTCATGAAGCACTTCAAAAGTGTCTAGGTCTATTACTAGAGGATAGGGTAGTAGAGGGTAGGGTATGGTACGGTACTGTGAGGGTGAGGGTCATTCACCAGGTCTATCACTGAGGGTGGGAGACATTCACTGCATCATGTTAATAAGTTAAATTTTTTTTTGGAGATTTCTTCAATAAATTTATATAGATTTAAAACCTGAGCATTTTAATAAATTTACTGATCTAAATAATTTTAGGTAAAAAGTTTTGATTTTCTTTTCTTTAATAAAACTTTGAACAATGAACATACTAATCAATATTAAAACCGACATATTTTTATAAAACATGAGACTATATTAAAACTTGAGGGCTTAGGGTAGTACACCTTTGTAGATTAAGGAATCAAAATCACTATGTAGAAAAATGTCTTTTGTACCATAAGCAAAAAAGTCTCTATGTTATTTTGATTTTTTTACTAAGTTGTAACCTTAAATTAGATTACTATTATTACTACTAAAATTTATCCTATAACTTAAGTCAAAACATTCCTATGAATTTTTAGTTGCCATCTTGCGAGACATTAGGGAGCGGTAGAGCCGGGAATGAATAGGTTTGGCTAGACATAACTCCATAAAACTATGGAGGAGTACTTTAGCCCATCAAGAAAAGGCGTTCGGTGTAGGTGAAAAGTAGTAGCAGGCATGGCAAGGTCTTACACGTATTCTATTTTCTTCCCTCAAATTAAGTGACTAATTTGGTCCAGAATACACAAATCCAAAAGCATGAGGTGCTTAACGAGCTATAGGTGGAAGTTTAGAAACAGGGTATCTATTATTAAATGTTTAGACAATATTTCCTAAATTTGCAAAAATATTTGTCTATTTATCAATAATATTTTATATTGATAATTAAATTTAGATTACTTGTACTTGAACTTTCTTTCATTTATCACATTTAAATGATAAGATGAAAACTTGAATACTTAATAACATGATTATTCATAGAGAACATGAAGACATAATCTCTAATAATATTATTATTCTTTAATATCATAAATTCAAATTTAATAATATTATATTTTTTTTGAAAACATCAAAATTTAAATCTCTAATAATATTATTATTTTTTAATATTTTTTTTCTCATCAATTTTAAAATATTGAATAAAAGTTTTTGAAAATAGAATGTAACTTATCAAATTATTTTAGAAAGAATATAAAAGTAAACTTGAATTTATAATATACAATGTTACATTAGACTTTAATTAAGAATATAAAAGTAACTTTGATTTAGTTACTTGTAAGTTTTGTGGGCATGTCAACTTTAGGGTTAATTTTATGATGAAAGTGGGTAGAACTAAAACTTTGACAATTGTGTATCATGTACCATGTGGAATGTATTTTTAATTATTTGCATCATGCATCATTTGAACTGTATTTTTAAATCTCTTTGAATGAAAAATATGGTTTTTTTCTTGAAAAAAATATACACTTGTACATTATAATTTTAGTAAGTTGAAAATTCAATTTTCATTTTTAAATATTTTTAAAAAACAAAGTAAATTAAATAGACAAATTCATTTTTTTTTTGTGTGAATTCTTTTCTAAATTTAATAAGAATTTTATTGTAAATCATTTACACTTATACATGAAAACTTCTACCCTAAAACTTTATCCTTCAGTATTTTAACACATTTTAAAATTGTTTGAATAATAAATATTTAAATTAAAAAAATTAATTAAAACAAAACTACTTCATTAAAAATTTCTTTAAAAATTACATTAAACCACTTTATTTATAAATTTTATTAAATTAAATTAATAAATAAATTGCCCTTTACCATGAACATGATAAATTATTAAACTGATTTTAATATTAACTTTTCATCCTTGATTTTCCACTTTGTTTTTCATCAAGCCTTAAATTAATTGATTTTCCACTTTGTTATAAGCTCCATTTTATTTATAAATTTTATTAAATTAAATTAATAAATATTACCTTTTACCATGAACTTGATAAATTATTAAATTTTAGATTGATCTACACTTTGTTATGAGCTTTTCATAAAACATGAGATTAATTGATTTCCCACTTTGTGTTTTCATGTGTCATCAACTTGTAAGATTGATTATGATTAATTTTCCACTTTGCTATTCTCCACTTTGTTATAAGCTCCACTTGATAGTAACTTTGTTATTAGCTCCATTGGGTTCTAAATTGATCCTAAATACTCTGTGACAGAGACTTCCATAATATCTAATTTTGGTGGTTAGTTACAACCACATAACTTTAAATAAATATTTGATGGTTAACATAAACATATTCACCCATGGTCCAACGATAATCCATTGGATTAGATGACAAGGTCGGGGGTTCAATCCCCTCGTTGAGGGCTCCAACCTTGATAAGGCCCTTTTGAGCAAATCAGACCTATCATGTGGCAACCTCTGATTGGCCCATGTGGCAGCCTCTGATTGTCCCATGTAGTAGCCACATCACTACCCAGTCACTTGTATATATCAGCTCCACATCACTAACACAACATCCTCCATACGCTTAGTCATCCTACCACATCAACATCTGTATATCCCAATCAGTATGCCACATCAACATTCGTACTATCCAATCATCATGTTGCGTCATCATATGAACAATGTCACGTCAACATCCATATTTTCATGTGTCATGATCATACTACCACCTTTCACATCCATACTTCCACGTGTCACGATCGTAATGCCACATGTCATGGTCCGCATAGCCACGTGTCACATCTTGGCAATGTCATGTGTCATCCATGTCAGCGTTTTTTCTTGTTTTTTCAAAACTTCATATCACAATAAATTTCTGATACGACGTTCATTTGAGCCCATTCAAGCTGCGTTGGAAAGCTCTCATCGAGATATTTTACATGGAGAGCTTTTCATCGGCATTTGAGAACATCAATTTTTTAGTCACAGAATCCACCTAGATAAAAAAGACTACTCCATATACACCTCAGCAGAATGGAGTTGCAGGAAGGATGAACAAGACGTCAATGGAAAAATCAAGGTGCATGCTTAGTGGTGTCGGGTTAGGAAGAGAATTATGCAGACAATCTCATGAGAGATTGCATAATGAATTCACGCTCCTTGGGGGTTACATTTTGATCCCCAACCATGATTTTCTCAATGATTCTAAGAAAAGTTGATTCATTCCATTCCGCTTTCCCAAAATGGGAGATTCTCCTGGAGTCAACTATTTTTAGCCCCATTGATGGCGGTGAGCCCCCTAATGACGAGGGCTTAACAGAGGCAGTGGGTATTGTATATTACTTAGCCAATCGATCACCCTCATCGACTCTGGATGAAAACACTCCAAATGAGGTATGGACTAGTAAGAAACCCTCTCTCACACATCTCAGGGTATTTGGTTGCGATGCCTATGTTCACATGACAAAGGAAAATGAGAGTAAGCTAGATAAAAAGGTTGAAAAGTGTATCTTTATTAGGTATAAAGATGGTCTGAAAGGCTATAATATTTGGAACCTAGGAACTAAGAAGGTTGTGTATAGCCAAGATGTGGTATTTAGAGAAATCAAATATGTTTTCAAACAAGACGTCCTACCAAGGAAGGAAGAACCAAATAAAATAGAGTTTGAGTTGAAGGATGATGAATTAGAATCTACATAAGTAAAGGAATTAGAAGAAGAAGATCTTCATACTCCATTATTGATGAGATCGGTTCAGGAAATAATGAAACCAGAAAGGTATACTCCACTTGATTGCCATTCAAAATTTTCTTTGTCTATTACTAATGATGATCCTAGGAATGCTAGGAAGGAAGTGGATTAAGAGGATAGAAAACTTTGGAAAAAGGCCATGGTTGAAGAAATGACAACCTTGGAAAATAATGAGTCTTGGGATCTAGCAAACTTTCCTACTGGAAGAAATCACATTGGCACCAAATGGGTGTTTAAGAAGAAGTTGAATGCAAAAGGAAAAATGGAGAAACACAAAGCTCGCTTAGTAGCAAAAGGTTATTCCTAGGGAGAAGGAATTGACTTTGGTGATATTTTTTCTTCTTTTTCCAAGTTAACTTCAATTATATTTCTTCTATCTGTTGCTGCTACGTTTGATTTTGAAGTAGAACAAATGGATGTGAAGACAACATTCCTACATGGGGATCTTGAATAAGAAATTTGCATGAAGCAACTAGAAGGATTTGTTGTGAAGGAAAAGAAAGAGTTGGTATGTAAGCTGAAAATTTCCCTCTATGGGTTAAATAAATCACCAAGGATGTGGTATCAAAAATTTGATTCTTATGTGTTGGGACTTGGCTTCACAAGGAGAAAAGAGGATCACTCTATGTATTTCAAATCAATTGGTGATAATATTATTTTTTTGGTCTTGTATGTGAATGATATGTTGTCGATAGGAAATGACAAGGAGATTATCTAGGATGTGAAAACTTCGTTGTCTTCTAAATTTGAGATAAAGGATATTGGTTCTGCAAATTTCATTTTGGGCATGGAAATTAAAAGAGATTGGGAAAACATGAAACTCTGGTTAAATCAAAGGAAATACGTCGAGACAATATTGTACAGGTTTAATATGCAAGAATGTAAACCGATCAAGGTTCTTATTCTTGTAGGTGTAAAATTACTTGTAGATCAATGTCTCAAGACACAGGAAGAGGAAGATGACATGTCCCATGTTCTGTATGCTAGTGTGTTTGATAGTTTGATGTATGCAATGGTCTATAATAGACCAGACATTGCACATGCAATGGGAGTTTTGAGAAGGTATATGTCAAAACCATGGAAGGAGAATTAGACAATAGTAAAAGGGTTTTCACATATTTGTGTGGCACTCCTAGTTATGGATTGTGCTACCAAGAAATACCAATATTGGACAAGGTGTTGGACATACATGGGTTTATTGATGCAGACTGGGCTAGTGATCTAGATCACAAAATATCTACAAGTGGGTATGTGTTTAACCTGTTTGGAGGAGAAATCGGTTGGATGAGAAAAAGATAGTCTATATTGACACTCTCAATTAGAGAAGTTGAATACATGGAAGCCACTCATGAAAGAAAGGAAGCGATATAGTTACAGAGATTGTGTTCAAGTATTCGGTTAGTACAACAAGTTGTAAGCATAGATTGTGACAATCAAAGTGCAATATTCCTAGTGAATAACTTGGATTATCATTCAAAGACAAAGCATATTGATATTCAATATGACTTTGTGAGAGATATGGTTGAAGAAAAGAGAGTGTTGTTGATGAAGGTGGACACTTTGAAAAGTGTTGCAAATTCATTAACAAAATCTATGAGCACTGAGAAGTTCTCTTGGTGCAAAGGAACTATGGGAATTTTTTCTCTGGATTATTGACTATGTAACCCTATAACCTCCTGTATGCAAAGAAAACAACAAGTGGGAGAATGTTGGGTATGCCTTATATTCTTTTCATGACTAGAACTAGTGTCTACATTGCATCAGGCACATAGGGGGGTTTCAGGGGGGTGCTAGCTCCCCTCTGCCTGAGGGGTCACAGGGGGAAAGAGCCCCTTGTCTGAGGGGTTTGTAGGGACGTGATCTCCCCTACGTGAGGGTTCAGGGGCAGGGACCGTCCCCCAAAATGATGTTTTTTGCATCTGTTTTAGTCGTTTTTTGGCACATGGTTTTCGTCAATGGTTTTCTAATTGTGGTTTAGGAATTAGGGTTGTTGACTAATCCAGGTCAAAGGATTAGGAGTTTTGGATGCCACGATATCTTATATATTTGTTGTGTTGTAAAAACTGAAGATATGATGAATAGAAGATTAGAGGGGTATCTCTAAACATGTTGTTGGTTTTCTCGGTTTGGGTTTCCAGGGTAAACATCTTTCTGTAATGTGTGTGTGTGTACCATTGTATCTTTTCTATTTTATTAAGAATCTATTTGTAGTAATTACTTCTACAATGTTAAAATCTACAACTATTTCATGAATATTTTGCAAATGTTCTTCTAGGACTATGCAAATATTAACTAACCTTTTCCTTTATTATTTCTCTCTTCTTCTCCTAGAATGAACCACCATCTTACCTTTCCTTAAAAATAATTTAGTAGTTCTTTTAATACTTTTTTCCCACCTCAAAACTGAACCACTATCTCCCTAAGGTCTAGGCATCAAATTCCATACCTTAAAAATTAGCACGCAATAGCCTGTGGATTCAAGTTGTGATACATTCAAATTGAAAGAAAGAAAAGTGCAGAGGAAGGCCACCTCCCCAAGATTCATAACGAATGAAATAGGGAAATGGTACAAACTTGTATATTATGATAGGGCACCTACATTGTTCCCATTGTCATGAGAAAAGGATATCCCCTCCTTCGGGGCATAAATGTTTTCCAACATCACCTAAATTATATAAACTATTCTCCTCCTATTGGACAAAGTGAACCAACCCCCAAAATTCAAGCGTTATCATCTCTATTTCACATAAAAACTCTAAAACCTTGGCTTGCTTCAATTCCAACCATCTTTCTATTGTCGAATAATCACAGAGGGAAATCCACCTTCTCTTATCACCCTCTCATTTGACCCTGATAATTAAAATCAGTAAGAAATATCCAATATGCGTTTGGGAGAGAATTAGTAACTTGATCCCATGGGTAGACATTGTCACCAAGAAGACATGGAGAATGTATGGAGGAAAAATTGATCAACCTACTCATACACATGCAAGTAATCTACACACACATGTTATATGGATCCAAACTTGAAGAGGCAATGATTGATCCCAATCAAGGAACAACCCTAAGAACAAGAACAACACCTTTAGGGCCTCCATCATGATTAGTACTCCAAAAAGGTTCATTCTAGTAAAAGAACATCCTCACACAAAGATCAAAAGTAGAGGCCTTAAGATCCTATAAGCATTAAAATAGTGGGTATATTAGCAAAAACCATGTCGCAGACTATCATCGTTTGCATGCCACATTTCACACCATCAGAAACTCAAGGTGGCATCTACCTTTTTAAAAAATGACTCTACATTAAAACGTGAGGGATTAGGGTAGTACATCTCTATAGACTAGGCAGTCAAAATCACTATGTAGAGGGGGTCTCTTGTCTCATAAACATAGATTTTTGCAATTTCCTATGTTGCAACCTTAAATTAGATTACTATTATTATTATTAAAATTTATCCCTAAAACTTGAGTTAAAACATTCCTATGAATTTTTAGTTGTGATTAAATGTTTTGACAATAGTTATTGGATTTGCAAAAATATTTTTCTATGTGTAAATAATATTTTGTTTTGATAATTAAATTTAAGTTAGTTATATTTTATAGTAGAACTTTCTTTCATCTATCACATTTAAATTTAAATGAGAAGATGGAAACTTGAATATTTAATAATGTTATTATTCTTTGAAAACATTGAGACTTGAATCTCTAAGAATATTCTTTAGTATCATAAATTCAAATTTAATAATATTATATTTTTTGAGAACATGGAAACTTGATTCTCTATTCTTTAGTATCATAAATTTATTTTCTTAAATTCATCATTTTTAAAATATTGAATATTTTTTTTGGAAATAGAATGGAACTTAACCAACTTATTTTAAAAAGAATATAAAAATAAACTTGAATTTATAATATACAATTACAAGTTCAAATCCAGAGGGGGTAGGGTATGTATACCTCCATAGATTTTACCAGTATGGGCAGAGGGGGGGTTCCTTGTCCAACAAACAAGGGGGTCTCATACACCAATTTGGTGTGGCTTGGTCGTGACCTTAAAAATAGATTAAGATTAAGATTAGACTTTGATTTGGTTAATTGATAGGAGTTTTTATGAAATATATGTAAGCCTTTTGGGATGTCAATTTGAGAGTTATCCATTATGATGAATAATGGGTAAAACTATAAGCAATTCAGTGAGTGATATGTATAGGGAGTAGCACAAACTTTGACAATTGTATATTATGCATTAAGTGGAATGTATTTTTAATTATTTGTGTCATGAAAAATATGACTTTTTTCTTGAAAATTCTTAGTATATTGAAAATTTATTTTTTATTTCTAAATATTAAAAAAATAAAATTAAAAGGATAAATTCATTTTCTTTTTTATAAACTATTTTCCATGTGTGGTAGAAATTTTATTGTAAGACATTTTCGTTGGATGAAAACATTGATGGTAAAACGTTATCCTTGAATATTTTGACGCATTTTAAAATAATTTGAATAGTAGAAATTTAAAAAAAAAACTAGCTGAAAAACTAAACCACTTTATTTATAAATTTTATTAAATCAAATTAATAAATATTATCATTTATCATGAAGTTAAATAAATTAAGATTTACTCTATATTTTTCTTTTATAGAGTAAATATTAATAAGGTTTACTCTATATTTCCCCTCACCCCCACCCTAACCATTAAGATTTACTTTATATTTTCCCCTATCCCCACCCTCATACCCTCACCATTAATATTTACTTTATGTTCTCCCCCACCCCCACTCTCACCACGAGGGTAAGGGTGGGGAGAAATATAGAGTAAATCTTAATATATGAGGGTGGGGGTGAGGGGAAATATAGAGTAAATCTTATTAATATTTACTCTATATTCTCTAGCCGCACCCCCACCTCCACTCTCACTCCCACTAGACCCCCGGGTGGGGGAGAAATATAGAGTAAATCTTAATATATGAGGGTGGGGGTGAGGGGAAATATATAGTAAATCTTATTAATATTTACTCTATATTCCCTAGCCGCACCCCCACCCCCACTCTCACTCCCACTAGACCCCCACTCCCACTGGAAATTTACTCTATATTCCCTCACCCCCCCCCCCATCCTCCTCATATATATGAGGGTGAGGGTGGGGAGAAATATTAAGTAAATAATAATATAAGAGGGTGGGGTGAGGGGAAATATAGAGTAAATCTTATTTAATATAAATTTTCTCCCACCCTCGCCATCATATATAATAATACATTTACTATATATTTATACACACCCCCACCCTCATATATTAAGATTTACTCTATATTTCCCACCCCACCCTCACCCTCAAGATTTATTCATCTTAATATATTAAAGTGGGGGTGGGCGGAAATATAGAGTAAATCTTGATTGTGGGGGTAGGAGGAGAATTATAGAGTAAATATTAATAAGGTTTACTCAATATTCCTCTGCACCCTCACCCTCAACCTCAAAATTTACTCATCTTAATATAAGATTTACTCTATATTTCCCCGACCCCTACCCTCATATATATGGTGGGGGGGAATATAGAGTAAATATTGAGGGTGGGGGTGAGGAGAAATATAGAGTAAATAATCTTGAGGGTGGGGGTGGGCATGAGGGAAATATAGAGTAAATATTGATAAGATTTACTCTATATTTTCACCTATCCCCACCCTCATATATATGGTGGGGGTGGGGGAGAATACAGAGTAAATCTTGAGGGTGGGAGTGGGCGGAAATATAGAGTAAATAATATTTAGGGCGGGGCAAATATAGAGTAAATAATATTGAGGGTGGGGCAAATATAGAGTAAATATTGATAAGATTTACTCTATATTTTTCCCCATCCCCACCCTCATCTATCAATATTTATTCTATATTTTCCCTTACCCCCACCCTCATATATATGAGGGTGGGGTAAAATATAGAGTAAATCTTGATAATATTTACTTTATATTCCCCCCCACACCCACCCAGATTTACTCTATATTTCTCTCCACCCTCATATATATGTCATAAGATTTACTCTATATTTCCCTCATCCCCACCCTCATATATCAAGATTTAATCTATATATATGAGGGTGGGGGTGATGGTGAAATATAGAGTAAATCTTGATATATATATGAGGGTGGGGGGAAAGTTATATAAGATTTACTCTATATTTCCCCCCATCCCCACCCTTATATATATATATATATATATATATATATATATATGAGAGGGTGGGGGTGGCTAAAGGGTAATATTAGAGAGAACATAATAGGATGGGGGTGGTTGGGGGGTAATATTAGAGAGAACATATTCTCTAATATTACCCCCCACTGGTAAGACACAATAACCAGTAGCACACTTTTTATAGAAGCCAAGGGAGGGGATTTGAAAATGAGTAAATCTTAATATACGAGGGTGGGTGTGGGGGAAAATATAAAGTAAATATTATTAATCTTAATATATGGGGGTGGGGGTATTTACTCAATATTTCCCTCCACCCCCACCCTCACCCTCACCCTCAAGATTTACTCATCTTAATATATGAGGGTGAGGGTGAGGGTGGGGGTGGGGGAAATATAGAGTAAATCTTAATATTCCTTGCACCCCCACCCTCAACATAAAATTTACTCTATATTCCCCCGCACCCACACCCTCAACATAAAATTTACTCTATATTCCCCCGCACCCACACCCTCACCCTCATATATTTACTCATCTTAATATATGAGAGTGGGGGATAGGGAAAATATAAAGTAAATATTAATAAGGCTTACTCAATATTCTCCCTCACCCGCACCCTCAAGATTTACTCAATATTCACCCCCACCCGCACCCTCAAGATTTACTCATCTTAATATAATATTTACTCTATATTTCCCCCCACCCTCATATATATGGTGGAGATGGGGTGAAATATAGATTAAATCTTCATATAGAGTAAATCTTGAGGGTGGGGGAAGGGAAATATAGATTAAATCGAGTAAATCTTGAGGGTGAGGGTGGGATGAAATATAGAGTAAATAATCTTGAGGGTGAGGGTGGGGGTAGTGGTGGGGGAAATATAGAGTAAATCGAGTAAATCTTGATAAGATTTACTCTATATTTCCATTCACCCTCCCCCTCATATAAGGGGGAAATATTGAGTAAATCTTGAGTAAATCTTATCAAGATTTACTCTATATTTCCCCCTTATATGAGGGTGGGGATGAGTGGGGGATAATATTAGAGAGAATATATTCTCGAATATTACCCCCCAGCCAACCCCACCTATAATATTAGAGAGAACACAATATTACCCCCCACCCTCACCCTAACCCTCACCCTAAGGTGGGGGTGGGGGGTAATATGAGGGTGAACACATTATGTTCTCTCTAATATTATCCCCCACTGGTGGGGGGAAATATAAAGTAAATATTAATATAGAGTAAATCTTGAGGGTGGGGGAGAGGGGAAATATAGAGTAAATCTTGAGGGTGGGGAATATAGAGTAAATATTATCAAGATTTACTCTATATTCCCCCCCACCCCTACATTTCCTCTATATTTCCTGCCACCCCCACCCTCACCCTCATATATATGAGGGTGGGGGTAGGTGGGAGATAATATTAGAGAGAACGGTGGGGGGAAATATAGAGTAAATCTTCAGGGTGAGAGCGAGGATGGGGGTGGGAGGGAATATAGAGTAAATATTATCAATATTTACTCTATATTCACCCCCACCTCCACATTTACTCTATATTTCTCGCCACCTTCACCCTCATATATATGAGGGTGAGGGTGGGGGTGGGTGGATGGTAATATTAGATAGAACATATATGAGAGTGGGGGTGGGTGAAGAGTGATATTAGAGAGAACATAATATGTTCTCTTTAATATTACCCCCCACCCCCACCTGTAATATTATGTTTTCTCTAATATTACTCCCCACCCCCACCTGTAATATTAGAGAGAACAAAATATATATGAGGGTGGGGGTGAGTGGGGGTTAATATTAGATAGAATATAATATGTTCTCTCTAATATTACCCACCACCTACCCCCACCCTCACCATGTTCTCTATAATATTAATCCCTGCCCCCACCTGTAATATTAGAGATAACACAATATATATGAGGGTGGGGGTGGGTTAATATTAGAGAATATGAGGATGGGACTGGATGGGGGGTAATATTAGAGAGAACATATTGTGTTCTCTCTAATATTACAGGTGGTGGTGGGTGGCGGTGGTAATATTAGAGAGAACATAATAATGTTCTCTCTAATATTACCCCTACCCCCCACCACCACCTGTAATATTAGAGAGAACACAATATGTTCTCTCTAATAATGTTCTCTCTAATATTACCCCCGCCCCCCACCACTACCTATAATATTAGAGAGAACACAATATGTTCTTTCTAATATTTCCCGCCAACCCCAGCCCCACCCTCACCCTCAAGTGGGGGGTAATATGAGGGTGGGGGTGGGGGTGTTCTCTCTAATATTATCCCCCACCTAAAGGTGGAGGTGGGGGACAATATTAGAGAGAACATAATATGTTCTTTCCCGCCTAAGGGTGGGGGTGGGGGGTAATATTAAAGAGGACATATTATATATATGAGGGTGGGGGGTAATATTAGAGAGAACATAATATGTTCTCTCTAATATTACCCCACCATCATATATATAATATGTTCTCTCTAATATTACACACCACCCAGCCCCACCCTCATATATATGAGGGTGAGGATGGGGGTGGAGGAAAATATAGAGTAAATCTTGAGGATGAGGGGGGGAGTGGGGAGAAATATAGAGCTCAATAAGAAGTTAAATAAATGATTAAACTTTAGATTGATTCTACACTTTGTTACTAGGTTTCATTAAACATTGATTCATTTTCCACTTTGTTATAAGCTCCCTATTTTAGGGAGATGGTGGGGGGAAATATAGAGTAACAAGAAGTTATATAAATTATTAAATTTTAGATTAATTCTACACTTTGTTACTAGGCTTTCATCAAACCTAACATTGATTGATTTTCCACTTTGTATAAGCTCCATTTGATATTAACTTTGTTATTAACTCCATTAGATTCTAAATTGATACTAAATATTCTAGGATTAACACTTCCATAATATCTAATTTCTAAGTTTATGAACTCCATTGGATTAACTCTATTTCATACTAACTTTGTTATTAGCTCCATTTGATACTAACTTTGATTCTAAATTATTCCATTTGATACTAGCAAGTTATTAGCTCTATTAAATTCTAAATTAATCCTAAATATTCTAAGATTGACACTTCCATAATATCTAATTTCTAAGTTTATTAACTCCATTAGATTCTAAATCGATCCTAAACATTTTAGGATTGAGGCTTCCATAAAATCTGATTTCTAAGTTTATGAACTCCATTGGATTCTGAATTGATCCTAAACATTTTAGGATTGAGACTTCTAGTCTATTAAGAAAAATATCTAATTACAATCTTAACTAGTTAGTTAATTAGTTTACTGTTACAAGAATTGGTAACTATGTAACGTCTTATAACCATATTGTGTAACTATACATGTTCATATTAATAGAATACACATCAATAGTATAGTGTATTGCATCAATTCTATTTCTGCTTAATCTTTTCATGCTATCAGAGCTAGTCTGGGCCTCACTCCATCATTGGAGGGCCGAGAAACCCTGGATATGTGGATTGTGACCAGAGCCTCCAGAAGGACGCGGATCGGTAAGACTGTGATCAATAGCCATAATTGAGAGAAGACGAGTAGTTCAGCATCCGACTGAAGATATATCGTGTATTGGTTAAGAGATGGTCGTGGGCCAGAAATTTTGACCAGAACTCAAGGATATGGAAATCACTCTCGTTTAAAGAAGAGGAATCGCTACAGAATCACTATTGGAACCGTCGTTGCAAAGAAGAAGAAGAAAAATCAGGAATCACTATTGGAACTGCCGCTGCATAGAAAAAGAAGAATCACTAATGCAAAAGAAGAATCGCTAATGCTGAGTTGAAAAAATTTCGATTGGAATTTCATGCATCCGCAGGAGGTTGTCACCAAGAAGCCAGCCACCTGACGCTGAAACTTGGTAAAGATCGCACAGGAGAGTGACGAGGGTTTTGTGAAGGGACGTTGTCGTGGAGGTAGAGTATGCATCAGTTTTTATAAACAATTGAACAAAGAAGTTTGTTTTTGAACAATTTGGTCTGCTCGTTTTTAGATTTTTGACTTTAAATATATTTTTCAAAAGAAGATATTTATTTGTGGAGAAATTAAAGAAAAGATTGAGTCCCATTCTGCAAGAAACCGAGTAAAAACCACCTGCAAAGTAAAGTGGAGAAGTGAAGGCATTACTTTCATTAAAAGTGAAGTTATTTGAAGAGAAATGAATTCTATTTTATTTTCAAAAATGAATTTTAATTTATTGGGGCATTTATTAAATACGAGAAGTTATAAAAAGTGAGCAGTAAGATTTATTTAGTAATTTGGCGGCAATTTAACCCTCATAGTGGAGCAAGTGGAGAGAAGACAGAACGAATTTGTTGTTACGTGGCCAGCAACAACAACTCATATTCCATCTAAAAAATAGAATATGTTAATGGATGGTTTATGAGAATATGAAAATGTTTTTTTTAATATTTAAGTTTTTCATATTTTGGAATTTGAAATGTACAAGGTATTGAGTCTAGCTAAATCCAGACCAATTTAGTTATTTTGTTAGAATTAGCTACTCTAACAAATGACAGAATAATGACAAAAGAAAATGGAAATCCAAGATGAACTATCGAAGAAGCATATTCTAGCGATTCTAGCGAGAGACTGAAGATTGATGCTTAATGTTTTCGCATTATTGAGCAGTAAAAATTTTACGAAGAAAATCACAAAGAAAAAAGATGGGCAAAGACATGTAACAAAATATAACTAAATTTTTGGTTTTTTCATTCATCAACAAATACATAAGAAATGAACTGTTGTATTTTGAGGGGTGCATTGTTGTAATTTGAAGGGTTTTTTGGTTTAAGTGTTTTGGTCCCATTTGTAAGAAGTTGTGAGCTTTGCTATAGGCAAGCTTTGTTCCCCATGTTCAGTAAGCCCCTATTGAATCAGGCCTACATACCCTGGTTTCGAGCATGAGGTAGTGGCGAGAATGAATGTGGTATGAAGTCCACTTTGGTAAAAGAATGTGGTATGAAGTCCACTTTGGTAGATACAAGGGTGTCTACTCATATGTTAACTTGATGATTGTATCAAAGAATTTGAATCTTCGATAGGGGAAATGTGAGATATTAATCTCAAGTTAGGACCAAGTTTTGTTTAAGGGGGAGTGTTAAGTCTATTGCATTGGAATGCATTGGTAGTTGGTGATAGTGATAGTTTTTCCCGGATGTAATTAAGGGGGAGTGTTAAAGAAAATACCTAATTACATCCTTAACTAGTTAGTTAAATAGTTTACCAGGAATTGGTAACTATGTAAACTCTTGTAACCATATTGTGTAACTATGCATGTTCATATTAATAGAATACACATCAATAGTGTAGTGTGTTACATCAATTCTATCTTTGCTTAATCTTTTCATTTACCATTTACTAGTACAATACACACTGAAACACCTATTATATAAATGGTGTCCATGAGTTGATAAATGGTCAATGCTTCAGACTCATGAGAAAAGAACATCTAACAACTCCATGGAAGAGTGCAACAAAACAATACATAATAACAGTAACTAATTGCAGTTTTGTCTCCCTATACGATCGGAAGATGGTCATAGTTTCAATTTTTATGTTGATTGAATCAGTTATAATTGTCACTGAGAACAGTAAGATGATGGAAGCTTCTTTTTTTTATTCAGACTCTTATGCCTGTGATCATCATCAGCAGAAACGTACGTGCATGCTAATCGACGCCTTGTGAATCTCAATTTCAATGAGTTTTTTTGGTCTCTGTATACAGCAATGCCGAGGTAGACAACAATATCAATGGTGAAATTCGTGGCTTCTATTTTGTCTTTGTGTACAAAGATGCTGAGATAGGTAAACAGCGATATCAATGGTGGAATTAGTTGTTGGAGGTTCGGGTTTGCTTTGGTTCTGTAATATGAATGCGATGGTGATCCAGAATTTATGTCACTGGTACTTATTTCTGACCAGAGAATGACAGTTCATATTTCACAACGACCATCTTTATCACACATTATAATAATAATGTTGTGTAGTTTAGCTGTAAGTTGAAGGTTTTTCACATTAAAAACTGGTTGGTTGTTGTTTTATGCAGTTGTAATTTGAAGGCTTTTCATAGTGGAATTAGTTGTTAGGGTTTGTTTTGGTTCTGGAATGAGAATCAGAATGAGATGGTGTTTCAGAATTTATGTCACTGGTACTTATTTTTGACCAAAGAATGACAGTTCATATTTCACAACTACCATTTTATTACACATTATAATAACTAGCACAGCTACATAATTGTGGCTGATCAAAACCGAAAGGCTGATAAGATGAAAATAATCCTTAAAAGAATATATTAAATTTTATTATATATTAAATTTTATTATTGGTGTTAATATTTTAATTTATGTTAATCACTTAGGTGACAATCAGTTAGCGATCAAAGCAATTTTTAAATATGATTAGGTAAATGTAAAAAAGTAAACACATAAACATATGTCTTTATAATAGCTAAGAAGTTAATGATTGAAATCACAGCCATTTATTTTGTGTGACTACTAAGAATATTCCAGCCATATTTAATCTTGTCCATAGAAAACTTATTAAGCACTAAACCCCTATTAAATTTGCCCATTGTCAATAGGTATACGCCTTTCGGCGTAATCACAACTACCATTTTATCACACATTATAATAATAATACTGTGTAGTTTAGTTGTAAGTTGAAGGTTTTTCACATTTAAAACTCGTTGGTTGTTGGTTTATGCAGTTGTAAGTGGAAGGCTTTTCATATCAATGGTGGAATCAGTTGTTAGGGTTTGTTTTGGTTCTGCAATGTGAATGAGATGGTGATCCAGAATTTATGTCACTGGTACTAAAAATTGACCGTTCAGATTTCACAATGACCTTCTTTATCACACATTGTAATAATACTAGCACAATGACAAATTTGTGGCTGGTAAATGCCGAAAGGACGACTTGCAAAACCTGAACCGCCAGGAAAGAGAAACGGTCCAGAGGTGGATGGAAGGAGTCGGAAGGAGTTCGCTGGAAGGAGGCAGCGTGTCCAAAATGTGACTGGTGAAAGCCAAAGGTTTAGGTTGGCCTAGAAAATGAAACCCTAATCACTCATACTTGGCAATCAGCCAGCCACCATAGTAAATTTTAAATATGATTAAGTAAAAGTAAAAAAATAAACATGTAAACTGATGTCTTTATAATAGTGAGGAAGTTAGTGGTTGAAATCACAACCATTGATTTATTGGGACTACTAAGAATATTCCATCAATATTTAATCTTGTCCATACAAAACTGATTAAGCACTAAAAACCTATTAAATGTGCCCATGGTCAATAGGTGTACACCTTTCGGCGTAAAAATGTGTTGTGTAGCTGTAAATTGAAGGTTTTTCACATTAAAAATGGTTGGTTGTTGGTTTAGTTAGTTGTAAGTTGAAATTTTCACTAATGTGTGGTATAGCTGTAAAGTTTTTCACATTAAAAATGGTTGGCTGTTGGTTTCTGTAGCTATAAGTTGAAGATTTTTAATATTAAAAAGTGGCTTAGCTGTAAATTGAAGGTTTTTCACGTTAAAAATGGTTGGTTGTTGGTTTCTATAGCTGTAAGTTGAAGGTTTTTAATATTAAAAGGTGGTTGTAAGTTGAAGGTTTTTCACATTAAAAATTGGTTGGTTGTTGGTTTATGTTATATGCTTTAATGAAGTGAACAGTTAAGTTTGGGGAATGTCCCTTTCCTTGACCTCTAAATAGGCAGGCTTCTCCTTCAATTTTCGTTAGTATTTTTGAGACTTTTTAATATTAAAAATTGGTTGTAAGTTGAAGGTTTTTCATATTAAAAATTGGTTGGTTGTTGGTTTATGTTATATGCTTTAATGAAGTGAAGAGTTAAGTTTGGGGAATGTCCCTTTCCTTGACCTCTAGATAGGCAGGTTGCTTTTTCGATCTTCATTCGTATTTTCGAGACTTTGAAGGGTTTCAAGCGCACCTAATGGTATGAATTCAATCTATTGCAATCTACTCGGGGTCCGAGCATTTTGAATATTTTGTAAACATGAGTTCATCGGGTGCAAAGGGCGGTCATGGGAAGGCCAATTCAACAAAGTCTGTGTCCAAGTCGCAAAAGGCTGGCTTGCAAAGTGTGTCATTGTACAGGAAGAAATCATACATACTCAAGTAGATCCTTCAAGCAGATTCAAGCAGATTCAACACATTTCCTTCAACAATCTCCCTGAGCGACTTCGGAAAAATACAAGGATAATAATGCTCCAAAATCCTAAGCAAACCTCGGGTGAACTTCGAATGAAATTTTACTCAGAAGAAAATATATAAACACGCATTGCAGAAGGATTTCTATTAATTTTTAATTTTTGCAGAAAAGATTTACAGAATTCTTCATACTTATAAACAAAAATTCAAAGATTTTGACCATAACACATTTCAAGATACCTCGGACCTGAGTAGAATATAGATTGAGCTTAGGAATTATCTGGAAACCCTTTGGCTTCTAGTGCTACTGGAAAACTCTTTAAAGAGACTTGTGAGTTTTGCCACTTTAGTTCACAGGCTCCCAGCGGAGTAGTTCCTACATAGACTATCAAACTCACAACAGAAAGACTCAGAGATCAGACAAGAGGGAGCTCAGAATACCAATACTAACAGACTTGTGAGTTCTTCCACTTTAGTTCACGGGCTCCCAGCGGAGTAGTTCCTACTTCGACTATCAAACTCACGAAAGAAAGACTCAGAGCTCAAACAGCAGGGAGATCAGAAGACCAATACTAACAGACTTGTGAGTTCTTCCACTTTAGTTCACAGGCTCCCAACAGAGTAGTTCCTAGGTAGACTACCAAACTCACAACAGAAAGACTCATAGATCAGACGGGAGGGAGCTCATGAGACCAATACTAACCAAGAATCTAAGACTCGATGGCTCAAATGAGTGCCCCCGAGCCTTATTTATATACTTTTTCTAGACTTCAGACAGACAAAACGTGCAAGAAACGTCCTGAATGGTCGACAAACTCGTTTATTAAAGGCTGACAAAATTTTCCGTAAATGCTTTACTTTTCAATAGATTCCTTACAATGTGGGTCAAACCGCACCAAACGTTGGAGAAGTGCTCTGAGCTCTAAGGATTTTTATCAAAATAAAATCATACGAAGAAGATATTAGTCATGATCACAATACATCCCCATATTTATTGTTGGAAAAAGGCTCCACGAGATTCCCATGCTTTTGAGTAAAACTTACGTACTATGATTGTTCGTCCTTGGAATGATTGTGCATAGATTTTCATTTTTACAAGCCATTGGAGATGATGAGTTGCATACATTGACAAGACCATGTCATTAGTAATTCTATCAGATTCAAAGAGATCACAGATTTCTCTTAGTGGAATATCTTTGGTTGTGCATTCTATATTTAAGTATGATGGGTCCACTGCACTTTTGTTGATGCTAAAATATCTCCACCAATATGATAGCCAAACAAGATATAGTCCGCTCATACTAGTATCTACACTTCCGAATTTCAATAATGTGAAATATGTTGTATTCCTATTCTCTTTCCTAAGAAAATTCCACCATGCCTTTTTGTATTCACTGTAATTCATGTATGTTTTGAATAACTTCAGTGTGGGATCTTGATCTGGCCAAAGAGCATAGGAGCGGGGAATATCAAGTGAAAAATATTGATGACATAATCCTGTATTATTATTAGACTATTGCCAAATCAAGTTTATATCTCTGAAGGTGTAGCATAAGCTGAAGTAGCATCATCTGCAACTCTAGTCGATCTGTCAGAAAGCATGTCTGGAATGTTTCTAGTATAAAATGGGATTCTTCTGAGTTCTGAAACATAATTTGGTAGGAGATGAATTGGATGCAAATTCATATCGAGAACTTCAGTTCTTCTGAGTTTCCATTTAGGTTTCCATAATTGGGCATATACTTCCCAATCTTCATTGTCTGGGATATTCCTTATTTTTTCACCTCCATTTTTCAATTCAGTAACAATGACCAGACAATGGCTTTGCGCATTTGATATTTCTTGTCTTCTAACCACATTCACTTATCCCTGCTCACTTTTTCCCTCGCTCGCTTGCACACACTCACTTTTTTTCACACTCGCTTGAAGGTTTTCTCTACTAAGAAAATCAAGGATAGAATTTTCAGAGCCTTTGATGTGTTCAATATCAAAATCAAAATTTGCAAATAGAGCTTGCGATATTGCAATTTTTTCTTCACTTTCTTTAGTGATTTTCTTATGTAACACCTTGTTCATTGCAGGAGCATTAGTTCTGAGCAATTTTTTTTTATTGATGAGATAGATTTCGAAATTATTGATTGCATTGAGAGCCGCCTTTATTTTTTTGTCAATTGTTTCATAGTTATTTCCCTTGTCAAGCTAGGCCCCTGAAGCAAATTGTATGATCTCTTCATGTGGATTTGATATCCCTGCCTTAACTTGTTTAAGAACTGCTCCCCCATCCTTGGTCACTGGCATTAGACTCAACAATTTTAAAGAGTTCATCACTTGCAACATGCAGTATTAGCAAGTGCCTGACTTTAGATTTTATTTTTCTCATAGCCTCAGTGTGTGCTTCAATCCAAGGCATAGGATCCCTTTTTAGCCTATCATTCATAATTTTTCTATCTATAGCAAAATCTTTATAAAAACGACCGACATAGTTCAAGCTTCCTAGAAAGCGCTGGAGTTGGGTCTTATCTATTATTTTTTCTGGAAATTTTTCTACAAATTCCACTGCATGAGTCTGAAGAGCAATTTGGCCATTTGAAATTGTGTGACCTGGAAATTTAACAAAGATTTTAAGGAGCTCTAGTCAATCTGTCATAAAGCATGTCTGGAATGTTTCTAGTATAAAATGGGATTCTTCTGAGTTCTGGAACATAATTTGGTAGGAGATAAATTGGATGCAAATTCATATCGAGAACTTCAGTTCTTCTGAGTTTCCATGTAGGTTTCCATAATTGGGCATATATTTCCCAATCTTCATTGTGTGGGATATTCCTTATTTTTTCACCTCCATTTTTCCATTCAGTAACAATGACTAGACAATGGCTTTCCGCATTTGATATTTCTTGTTTTCTAACCACGTTCGCTTATCCCCGCTCACTTTTTCCCTCGCTCGCTTGCACACACTCGCTTTTTTACACACTCGCTTGAAGGTTTTCTCTACTGAGAAAATCAAGGATAGAATTTTCAAAGCCTTTGATGTGTTCAATATCAAAATCAAAATTTGCAAATAGAGCTTGCGATATTGCAATTTTTTCTTCACTTTCTTTAGTGATTTTCTTATGTAACACCTTGTTCATTGTAGGAGCATCAGTTCCGAGCAAAATTTTTTTATTGATGAGATAGATTTCGAAATTATTGATTGCATTGAGAGTCGCCTTTATTTCTTTGTCAATTGTTGCATAGTTATTTCCCTTGTCAAGCTAGGTCCCTGAAGCAAATTGTATGATCTCTTCATGTGGCTTTGATATCCCTGCCTTAACTTGTTTAAGAACTGCTCCCCCATCCTTGGTCACTGGCATTAGACTCAACAATTTTAAAGAGTTCATCACTTGCAACATGTAGTATTAGCAAGTGCCTGACTTTAGATTTTATTTTTCTCATAGCATCAGTGTGTGCTTTAGTCCAAGGCATAGGATCCTTTTTTAGCCTGTCCTTCATAATTTTTCTATCTTTAGCACAATATTTATAAAAACGACTGACATAGTTCAAGCTTCCTAGAAAGTGTTGGAGTTGGGTCTTATCTGTTATTTTGTATGGAAATTTTTCTGCAAATTCGACTGCATGAGTCTGAAGAGAAATTTGGCCATTTGAAATTGTGTGACCTAGAAATTTAACAAAGATTTTAAGGAGCTCTAGTCGATCTGTCAGAAAGCATGTCTGGAATGTTTCTACTATAAAATGGGATTCTTCTGAGTTCTGGAACATAATTTGGTAGGAGATGAATTGGATGCAAATTCATATCGAGAACTTCAGTTCTTCTGAGTTTCCATGTAGGTTTCCATAATTGGGCATATACTTCCCAATCTTCATTGTCTGGGATATTCCTTATTTTTTCACCTCCATTTTTTCATTCAGTAACAATGACCAGACAATGGCTTTTCACATTTGATATTTCTTGTTTTCTAACCACGTTCGCTTATTCCTGCTCACTTTTTCCCTTGCTCGCTTGCACACACTCACTTTTATTCACACTCGCTTGAAGGTTTTCTCTACTGAGAAAATCAAGGATAGAATTTTCAGAGCCTTTGATGTGTTCAATATCAAAATCAAAATTTGCAAATAGAGCTTGCGATATTGCAATTTTTTCTTCACTTTCTGTAGTGATTTTCTTATGTAACACCTTGTCCATTGCAAGAGCATCAGTTTTGAGAAATTTTTTTTTATTGATGAGATAGATTTCGAAATTATTGATTGCATTGAGAGTCGCCTTTATTTCTTTGTCAATGGTTGCATAGGTATTTCCCTTGTCAAGCTAGATCCCTGAAGCAAGTTGTATGATCTCTTCATGTGGCTTTGATATCCATGCCTTAACTTGTTTAAGAACTGCTCCCCCATCCTTGGTCACTGGCATTAGACTCAACAATTTTAAAGAGTTCATCACTTGCAACATGCAGTATTAGCAAGTGCCTGACTTTAGATTTTATTTTTCTCATAGCCTTAGTGTGTGCTTCAGTCCAAGGCATAGGATCCTTTTTTAACCTGTCATTCATAATTTTTCTATATTTAACACAATATTTATAAAAATGACTCACATAGTTCAAGCTTCCTAGAAAGCGCTCGAGTTGGGTCTTATCTGTTATTTTGTCTGGAAAATTTTCTGCAAATTCCACTGCATAAATCTGAAGAGAAATTTGGCCATTTGAAATTGTGTGACCTAGAAATTTAACAAATATTTTAAGGAGCTCTAGTCAATCTGTCATAAAGCATGTCTGGAATGTTTCTAGTATAAAATGGGATTCTTCTGAGTTCTGGAACATAATTTGGTAGGAGATGAATTGGATGCAAATTCATATCGAGAACTTCAGGTCTTCTGAGTTTCCATGTAGGTTTCCATAATTGGGCATATACTTCCCAATCTTCATTGTCTGGGATATTCCTTAATTTTTCACCTCCATTTTTCCATTCAGTAACAATGACTAGACAATGGCTTTCTGCATTTGATATTTCTTGTTTTCTAACCACGTTCGCTTATCCCCGCTCACTTTTTCCCTCGCTTGCTTGCACACACTCACTTTTTTTCACACTCGCTTGAAGGTTTTCTCTACTGAGAAAATCAAGGATAGAATTTCCAGAGCCTTTTTTTCTTCACTTTCTTTAGTGAATTTATTACGTAACACCTTGTTCATTGCAGGAGCATCAATTCCGAGCAATTTTTATTTATTGATGAGATAGATTTTGAAATTATTGATTGCATTAAGAGTCACCTTTATTTCTTTGTCAATTGTTGCATAGTTATTTCCCTTGTCAAGCTAGGTCCTTGAAGAAAATTGTATGATCTCTTCATGTGGCTTTGATATCCCTGCCTTAACTTGTTTAAGGACTGCTCCCCCATCCTTGGTCACTGGCATTAGACTCAACAATTTTAAAGAGTTCATCACTTGCAACATGAAGTATTGGCAAGTGGATGACTTTAGATTTTATTTTTCTCATAGCCTCAGTGTGTGCTTCAGTCCGAGGCATAGGATCATTTTTTAGCCTGTCATTCATAATTTTTCCATCTTTATGATCCCGATTATTTTCGACACGAAATGAGATCGGAGATATAATAAAGAAATGCACAGAGATATCGCAAATATTCAATAATATAACATAAATGTATCAGAGATGCAACCATAAACACAAATATACAGTAATACACGATTTCTATTAATGAAATAAATGTACAGAGACTATAAAAATACAGAGTGAAAGACTCGCCGGAATGGTGGCAGCTTATCTTTGAGAAGAGATGTGACGGCTACTTGCATTCGCCAGAAGATCATTACAATGAGGCTTTGAAGGCCTTTTTACAATAAGAAGGAATGCCAAAAACCCTAGACATCCAAAAAAATAACCCTAGGAGATGAAGCGCCAAAAGTCATGTGGGCCCCGTTTGGGTAAGTGAGTACATCAACTTCCTGGGGTCGTAACTTTTTCATACGATCTCTGTTTTAGGCGTGTGATAGCTCGTTGGAAAGGTATCATTGATAAGATTCATTTTGGGGGCTCAATCATGCCTTCGGCTATCATTGTGAACCTCAATCTTGAAAAACCTTCATTTGGGCCTCAAAATGGCCCCGGAAGTTAAAACCTACTAAAAATAGTAAATTGCCAAAATTGTCAGAAAACTGTTTTGATCCATTTGGAAAAGGTGGGTGGCCATCGATATCCACTTGGATCACTTTAGCACAATCTTTATAAAAATGACTGACATAGTTCAAGCTTCCTAGAAACTGCTGGAGTTGGGTCTTATATGTTATTTTGTTTGGAAATTTTTCTGCAAATTCCACTGCATGAGTCTAAAGAGCAATTTGGCCATTTGAAATTATGTGACCTAGAAATTTGACAGAGATTTTAAGGAGCTCCAATTTCTTTTTATAAAGAACTAGACCAGACTGCTTGAGGACCTTTAAAAACATCTCCAAATGCTTGAAATGTTGGTCTATGGAATCCGAGAAGACTAATATATCATCTATGTAGACAATTAGCCAGTCAAATTATGCCTTTAAAGTGTCATCCATAACTCTTTGAAATTTTGTCGGAGCATTCTTAACACCGAAGGGCATAACATTCCATTCATAGTGGCCTATAGGAACACTAAATGTAGTTTTGAAATTGTCTTCCTCATTTATAGCCACTTGCCAAAATCTAGATTTTAAATCAAACTTTGAGAATATCTTTGCATTTTCTATTCTATTGATCAGACTAGATTTGTTGGGTATAGGATAAGTATCATCAGGTAGGACTGAATTTGAAGGAGTATAGTTTACTACCAATATTGGGACTCCTCGAATCTGCTCAGAATGTTTATTAACATAGAATCCATAGCAATTCCATGGGCTAATGGATTCTTTGATCAATACTTTTTTCAATGATCCTTGGATTTCTTTAGAACACAATTTTTGATATTTAGCAATCATAGGTATTGGCTCTGCTTTTACAAGGTTTTCCCTCATATATATCTTTATGTGGTAATTCAAAAAAATGAGTTTTTCTTTCCCAAAATGTAGTTGGGAGTTCTAAGCATACCTGATCTTCAAATATTTTTTGCAGTTGACTAATCATGTCTTGAATTTTTATCTCCTTGAGTTATTGATCAATCCTCTAGTTGTTCTTCATTTGATGGAGTTCTTGAATCTTTTTCTCTTTCTCTATAAGAGTCCAAGACATTTGGACCATTATGGACAACTTAGGGACTGATACAAATGGGAGTACAATTTTTCTCCTTGCTATTGTAATAAAATATCCATATTTTGCATTTGGTAATTTTTCAGAACCATGTGGTTCAACAGTAGCCAAAAATGGAGTACCTAAAAGACAAGGTACTGGAATTTCTGCAAGTGAAAACTGCAGATTCAAGCAGTAAGGTCCAAAACATAACTTGACCCTTTCAACTGCACATTCCATCTTTAGGTTTTGATTACCTAGCCCAATGGTTGCATTGTTATTTTTTAACCAATAACAAGAAGAAATAGAATCTTTATTCAGGATATCAAAATCTGATCATGAATCGATCAATGCTTTCAATTTAAAGATTTGACCTTGAATATTCAGCTTAATCATTACATGATATTCCTGATGCTGGATGGCCATTATTATTATAGAATTCAAACCTTCTATATAATTTGTTTCAAATGTTCTAATGTTGGTTTTTTCATTCTAAGGAATTTCTTCTAGGGAAGGCATGAATTGCAGGGCCTGGATTTGTTGTTGTAACACTCTTATTTCTTGTCTAGCCCATGAATCAGCTTTGTATCAATCTTCAATTTCCAATTCTTTTTCAATCTTTTCTAATCTTTGCTTAATTTCTGCAACTTCCTTGTTAAGAATATTTATTTATCTTCCCAAATCATTTATAGTCAAAGGTCTCATTTTATCATTTTGGTTTTGTCTAATAAATGACTTGGTATTCCGTTCAAAGGAAGCATCTATGAACAATGGCTTCTTACCTGAGTTTTTGGTTGTTGCTCATTTTTTATCTTTTATTGTGGTTTTTAGAAATGAATCTAAAAGTGCAGCCTTCATTTCTCCTTCTGGAAATGCTTTGATTTGTTCCAACATCTAAGCATCTCCATCAGATTGATTTTGAGCCATACAGATTTTAGGTTTTTCTTCATCTTCATCTTCTTCTTCTTCATCATCTTTTTTTTCTTCATAACTTGAAGACTCTGTCTGGAAAATACAAAACTTTGGATCTTTACAACTGTAATCATTTGCTATAAGTAACATTTATTCATCAGAGGATTCACTAGAGAAATATTCAAATTCAAAAGTGTCAGTAGACTGACAACATCCTTCATGAATCATATGAACTTCTTCCCTCTTAGGAAAAGGATGATGTGGGAATTCATTTGTATCATGGTAACTTGATCCACATCTGTTGCAGCGAATTGAGATTATTTTCCTAGAAGACTCAGCCTTTTTTCTTTCCTTTTGTTGTGAGTTCTTACATTTATTCTTCTTAGACTGTTCACCTTGTGGAAATCTATTAGCCAAGTGTCCTGGTTGTCCACATAACCAACAAGTTAGGTTGGCCTTACTTTGTTGTTTGGAATATTGCAATTTGATGTCTTTTGGGGAGTAATAATGAGACTTTGTGTATTTCTTATAGTGACCTATTTTCCTCTTATCCTTTTGGTAAGACTTGGGCTTGCCCTTATCATATTTTTGGAATCTTTGCCTCATGGCTTTCTTTGCCCTTTTCTTTCTTCTAACTGGGTCATCTAGGGTCACACCATATTTTTCGCAGATAGATCTACTATCTAGTAATTTTGATAGATTTTGTATTGACCTTGTAACCTTCATGTTAGCACACAATCCTACTAGGGCAGAGGTAATGATTGTGTAAATTTCTCCCCAAGTATAAAGCTCATAAGGTTGAACAAAAGCCTTTTGTACTTTTAAATATTCAACAAATTTGTTGGGGAGAGTAGCAAGATATACTTGCTTCCAGAGAAGGTTTTTGCTATCTTTTACTTCATATATCCTTTGGGTCCATTTTCTGTGAAAATCATCATAATTCTATATTCTCTTACATTTCATTCTCGTTAGAATTATGCCATGTTTATGAGAGAGTTCGTGTTCTGTTCCACACCAATGCTCAAGAATGAATGCAATTAATGCACCTATCATATTATTTTATGCTTGGCCATATTCTTTGAATACTATATCCCCATTTTCATCTTTAACTTGTTCCTTTTCGATTTTCTCAACTAGGGTAGGTGACGACTCTATTTCCCACCATTTATCCAAAGTTCTTATAAAACATTGTATAATAAACTTACATGCTTCTATTTCAGTTTTCCCTTTCATGCACATGACTCTGTATGAAACATACATTATGTCTATAACTTGACAGATTTGCCTTGTGATCATACTATCTATGTTCCATTCTGGGAAATTTTCATCTGTAAATTTGTGTGCCTCTGGTAGCTTGTCTTTTCCATAAAGGTCTAGAGCTGAAACCCTATTCATGTTCCAAGGAATTGGTTCTTTAACAGGGAGAATATGATATTGTGTAACCAAAGATGAGTTGAGGATGATTCTTCTTGTTTTGAGGGAAAATGGGCTTGAAACCTTTTCTTCAAATCAATTTCTTCAGGAATGTATACTGTAGAGTTTACTGATGAGACCTTGTGTGGAAATAAGTAAGAACTAGGAATTGGTTTGTTAGCAAGCTTTCCAGATTTTTCTGATACTTTAATAATAGATTCCCCTATGTTCTTAAAATCTTCACCTAATCCTTCCATTATTTCTTCATGGTCTCTTTTTGAAAAGTCTTTTTCAATTTCTAAAGTGTTTTTTTATTTCAGAGACTTTGGAATTGGCAGAGTTTATACTAGAAGCAACTTGATTTGTAGATACTTGAAGTTGATCTATTTGTTTCTTCCTATCATGGTCATTGGTTACAAAAGTATGTGTTGCCATCCCTCTTAGAGAAATATTTGTCCAATTTAACTGTTCAGACACACTTTGAAGTCTTTTCTCTGAATTTGTTTGTTGATATTCTTCCTTGTAAATCATGAGGGGAGAATCCTTAGGTTTTTTTTTCTCTTCTCCTAGAATGATTCCCTTAAAAGGGGAAAAGGAAAATATGTCTCAGTTGTTTGTCCATCTAAGGATTTCCATTTGTGTTTGGTAATGATACTTTCTTTGGAAGACATCATTTGAATTGTGTCCTTTTGGGAAAGTCTGTACAATTCATAAAAGGATATCCACAAATCCTTTATTGACATATATGTTTTCCATTGCTCAGATAAATCTTTCTTTAGTTCTAAAGAAGTAATGACATTAAATTATTTCATTGGGGATGAGTAAACAGATCTGAATTTAACATTCTCTTAATCCATTCTATGTTTACTCTTCTCCTAGGACATCCATTCATAAGGGAAAAAAATTTGTGCATCTCTAGGACTAATGGTTTTTGTAGTCTCGTGGGTAATGGATTTTCAAATCTGTAGAATGGAATTATTGCATCTGTTTGTTTAATATATCCTAATCCATATCTTAGTGTTCTTCATGGTCTATAGTAGCTAAATATTTCTCTGAGTCTAGGATCATCTGTTTCTAGCTCAGGAATATGATGCATCATCAAGACATGGCTTTCATGTGGAAAATCTATGTTTGTTGTATCATAACACTTTGGATGAGGACAACTTTCTTTCGAGATCGAGGCTGGAGGATAATCACTTTTGGGATTATGGCTTTTATGTATAGGAGAGCATACTTGAGGTTGGGTATTGACCATATTAAGGCATAGAGGACATTGTCTTGGAAGAATAGAAGGTGGTGCCATCCAGATGGCTTCATGAGTACAAATGGGTGGATCTATGCCTTCAAAATTTGGATATGGAAAAGAAGATGTAGATGGAAAGTTTAAAAATACTTCACCACGTTGGCTACTCTGAGAAGACTAGTTAGAGACAAGAGCAGAGCATAAAGGGCATTGGACGAGTCCTCGAATGGGTGACCATTGAAAAATGGGAGTGTGAGAACATTCAGGTCTCGTTGCAAGATATGATGACTTAGAATTGACAGACCTTCTTGAAGGAAATTGAATGACGTCTTGAGTATGATCTTCGCAATATCTACAGTATTGAGAGTAATTTGGGGTGAAGGCTTAGGAGGCTGCAATACCCTTCAAGGGAATTAAATAAGAAGGCAGACCAAAATAGTTGATTAGTTGGCCTTCAATGAACAACATGCTTCTTTATTGCTAAAGCTTGGTCATTTTAAAAAAGTTGAGGCAACATATAGGTCTCTACTTGCCCAAAACTCTAAAAATTATAGATGTCATGAAGCACTTCAAAAGTGTCTAGGTCTATCACTAGAGGGTGAGGGTGGCAGGTATTCACCAGGTCTATCACTGAGGGTGAGAGGCATTCACTGGATCATGTTAATAAGTTAACTTTTTTGTGCAGATTTCTTCAATAAATTTACATAGATTTAAAACCTGAACATAGAAATAAATCTACTCATCTAAATAATTTTAAGCAAAAAGTTTTGATTTTCTTTTCCTTAATAAAACTTTGAACAATGGACATATTAATCAATATTAAAACAAACATATCTTTATAAAACATGACTCTATATTAAAACTTGAGCTTAGTGTAGCACACCTCTCTAGACTAGGGAGTCAAAATCACTATGTAGAGGGGTCTCTTGTCCCATAAACAAAAGGGTCTCTATGTTATTTTGACATTTTGCTAAGTTGTAACCTTAAATTAGATTACTATTATTACTACTAAAATTTATCCCTATAACTTAAGTTAAAACATTCCTATGAATTCTTAGTTGCCATCAAATCATCTATTATTAAATGTTTATATTGTACTTATTAAATTTTGCAAAAATATTTGTTTATCTATCAATAATATTTTGTATTGATAATTAAATTTGGGTTACTTTACTTTATAGTAGAACTTTCTTCCATTTATCACATTTAAATGAGAAGATGAAAACTTGAATACTTAATAACATTATTATTCTTTGAAAACATGGAGACATGAATCTCTAATGATATTATTATTTCTTTAATATCATAAATTCAAATTTAATAATATATATTTTTTTGAAAATATGAAGATTTAAATCTCTAATAATATTATTATTTTTTAATATTTCTTTTGCTTATCAATTTTAAAATATTGAATAAAAGTTTTTGGAAATAGAATGTAACTTGATCAAATTATTTTAAAAATAATATAAAAGTAAATTTGAATTTATAATATACAATAGTATATTAGACTCGATTTAGTTACTTGTAAGTTTTTTGGGCATGCCAGTTAATTTTATGATGAATAGTGGGTAAAACTATAGGTAGTTCACTAACATGTATAGGGAGTAGCACAAATTTTGACAATTATGTATCATGTGCCATGTGGAATGTATTTTTAATTCTTTGCATCATGCACCATTTGAAGTGTATTTTTAGTTTTTTTTGAATGAAAATATGTTTTTTTTCTTGAAAAAAAATATACACTAGCATATTATAATTTTAGTAAGTTGAAAATTCAATTTTTATTTTTAAATATTTTTAAAAAACTAAATAAATTAAATGGACAAATTATTTTCTTTTTGTGTGAATTCTTTTTCAAATTTAATAAGAATTTTATTGTAAATCATTTACACTTATACATGAAAACTTCCACCCTAAAACTTTATCCTTCAATATTTTAACACATTTTAAAAATATTTGAATAATAAAAATAAAAATAAAAATAATTAATTAAAACAAAACTACTTCATCAAAAATTTCTTTAAAAATTACATTATACCACTTTATTTATAAATTTTATTTAATTAAATTAATGAATAAATTATCGTTAACCATGAAATTGATAAATTATTAAATTATTAAATTGATTTTATTATGAACGTTTCATCAAATCTAAGATTGATTTTCCACTTTGTTAGATTGATTGATTTTCCACTTTGTTATAAGCTCCACTTTATTTATAAATTTTATTAAATTAAATTAATAAATATTACCTTTTACCATGAACTTGATAAATTATTAAAGTTTAGATTGATTATACATTTTGTTATGAGCTTTTAGTAAAACTTGAGATTAATTGATTTTCCACTTTGTGTTTTCAACTTTCATCAACATTGATTATGATTAATTTTCCACTTTATTTTTTCAGCAGAAAAAAATTACTCAATTATATTATAATAATATAATGTGTTCTCAACAGTTACACCAACTAAAGATGTAGGAGAAAGAACAGGTCAGAGGGACAATATATCAGATTACAAGAGAAATATCAGAAGAGTTTCAACATAGAGACCAGAAATAGGAGAAGTATACTGAAAAAGCGGACAGAGATTAGTACCTCCAGTCCTAAAAGATTTTGATAACATGTGTGGGGCCTTCATGGCCATCCAACCATTGGTTATAATTAATCAGACCTGTATTTTTTTTTCCGCTTCCCTATTGTGTTCTAAAAAGACATGTGTGAATGTGAGTTTCTTGAAAAGGCATTGAAAGGCATTGAAGTGATCTGATTCTGTCCATCCAAACCAAAAAAACGGATGAATGGAGCAAACCTTTTGGTTAACTTAATTTTCCACTTTGTTATAAGCTCCACCTAATAGTAACTTTGTTATTAGCTCCATTGGATTCTAAATTGATCCTAAATAAACTATGATTAAGACTTCCATAATATATAATTTCTAAGTTTAAGAATTCCATTGGATTCTAAATTGATCTTAAACATTTTAGGATTGAGAGTTCTAGCCTACTAGATTTATAAACATTTTAGGATTGAGAATTCTAGCCTACTAGATTTATGTAGTTATGAAAGAGTCTTCCAGATTTACCAGTACAATACACAGTGAAACACCTTTTATATAAATGGTGTCCATGAGTTGAAAAATGGTCAATCGCTTAGACTCATGAGAAAAGAACATCTAACAACTCCATGGAAGAGTACAACAAAATAATACATTATCACAGTAACTAATTGCAGGTTTGAATCGTTATACGATTGGAAGGTGGTCATAGTTTCAATTTTTATGTTGATTGGATCAGAAGGTGGTCATAGTTTCAATTTTTATGTTGATTGGATCAGTTATAACTGTCGCTAAGAACAGTAAGATGATGGAAGCTTTTTTATTTTTATTCAGACTCTGATGCCTGATGCCTGTGATGATCATTATCAAGGTACGTCCATGCTGATGGACGCCTTGTTAATTGCAATTTTAATGGTTTTTTTTGGTCTCTGTATACAGCAATGCCGAGGCAGACATCAATATCAATGGTGAAATTCGTGGCTTCTATTTTGTCTTTGTGTACAGCGATGCGTACAACGATGCCGAGACAGGTAGACAGCGATATCAATTGCTTTGGTTCTGCGATGTGAATGCGATGGTGATACAGAATTTATGTCACTGGTACTTTTTTCTGACCCAAGAATGACAGTTCAGATTTCACAACTACCATTTTTATCACATATTATAGCTAGCATATCTCTTAAATGGATGAATGGGAATGCCAAGTAATTGGAGGGAAGTTTTATTAAGAAGATTTCATATTAATATTGTTAATTGAGATTATAAAAGCTTTGAGAGACGTTTATAGTAATGTTGTTAATTGAGATTATACAAATATTGTAATTAAAATGAATGTATTTGAAGTTTAGTGTTTGGTTCATGCCTCTAGTTGGTTCACTATTTGGATGATGTTTGGCTCATGCCCCCAAAGTGTCTTAAGAGACAAACAACTTTAGACATTACAACATTTTACCTCAACCCTTTCTACCCACCTAAACACTGTGTCCACTACCATCCATAACCAAAGATCTTACATAAAGCCTCTAAAACACATCTATCTTCCGTAAATACATATTTTAAGTTTATATGTTTCCTCTATTTTTTTTACATACTTTATATTTATAATGTTTATATTGTTCTTCCATATATATAAATATTTATATATTTGTATTTGAAATATATAAAATTTAATATATAATATTTAGTATTGCAAGATAAAATCTTATTTATTATAAGAATAATAGTTTTTTATATAACAATATATTTATATATTAATTGTTATTCATATATATAAAGTTTATATAAAAAAATTTAAAGATAAAATCTATTTTATTATAAGAATAATAGTTTTTTATATAACAATATATTTATGCAGAAAGGCGTATACCTATTGGAGATGGGCACAATTAATCATCTTTTAATCTTAAATTATAATCTCATGACTACAAATTGAAGATGCCGGTATATTCTTAGTCATCTTCCAAAATCAATGAGTCAGATTTATTGTTAATAACTTGCATTTACGAATGCATCAGTTAACCTGTTTACTTTTTAACATTTACCTAATCATATTAAGAAATTATTGTAACATCATATGATTGCCACGTTTAAATAATTAACCTTTGAGATTACCACGTTTAAGTTTAGCAGGCACTCATTCAACTTCATTCTTAGAAATTACACATATTAGACAAGCCACGTTTCCATGCTATCACAGATTTAATCAACTATCAGCGCATTTCCTCTACCTCATATTTTGTCCGCGCATTCCTCTACCTAGATTTCCTCAACTGTAAGCCTTTAAAGATAAAATCTTATTTATTATAAGAATAATAGTTTTTATATAACAATATATTTATATATTAATTATTATTTATATATATAAAGTTTATATATGTTCATTATTATTTATATATATAAAGTTTATATCTTCTTTTAGTATATATATAAATGTTTATATATTTATAATATTGGATCAATATAAGATAATAGTATTATCTTATATAAGATAATAGATCTCATTTTCAAAATATTGATCATACTATCAATCTTCTTAATCTCTTAATTCAACAAAAGTATGGTGATCTTGGAAACCTTCTCTTAATGCTTTTTAAGCACAGAAACAAAATTCTAAAAAATCACAAGTAATCACTTACCCTCTTATGGTCCGATAGACCAATTAGATCTTAGTGAACGTTAATCATCATCATCATCATCATCATCATCATATATAAAATTTATAAAATTTAATATATAATAATAATATTACAAAATTTAATATATAATAAGTTTATAAAATATAATAAATATAATATTATTTATGTAATAATATACAATGCTATAATATTCTTTGTTTTGTTATATACAATTTAATATATAATAAATTTATAAAATTTAATATATAATAAATGTAAGATTATTTATGTAATAATATACAATGTTATAATTTTTTTTTATATAAAATTTATATATAATAAGTTTATAAAATCCATTAAACTATTCTCCCTTACCAATACAGTTTTGTTTTGAACTCTATCTGTGTTCACATTTACTAAATTAGCAAAATTCTATATTGATTAGAATCTTCATGCCAAAAATCGTGTTTATAATAATATTTTTCAAAAGCATGCCTATTCTTATGCTAACACTAAAAAAAAAAGGATGTGCCTGCATCAAGAACCTCCTGTTCAAAGGCCCAAACCACAACTTTGCTCCACATGCTACAGGGTTTGATCTTCTGTCGAGTGCACATGTTTTATTTTTGGAATTTCTCCAAATGGTCTAGAACAAAGCTCCACAATTTGACTCCCTTGCATTTATGCCTTGTAATATGTGTGACATGCAATTTGGTATATGCAAACAAGTTTTGAGAAGACTGCCTCAACCAATATCTGATTTGCAGGAGGGCGGGCATTCAAATCATGCAATTGTTCCCAGCGATTTAATTAAATTTGACTTGCATATAGCGGCATGTCAGACTCATCTCGTCGCCTCCAATAGATGAAGGGTGGATTGCAGATAACAGAATGTGACTGTATGGTATGGTTCATATCCGGAGACAACAAAGTAACTAAAAGATAAGTGACAGGTGGATATCTTAGGGCGGTTTTCAAAAACCTGTCAACCAGTTGACAGGTTTTCAGATAAGTGACAAGTCGATATTTTAGGGCGGTTTTCAAAAACATGTCAATCAGTTGACAAGTTTTCATGAAAACCTGTCCCTAAGATGCCTTCGACATAATAATAATAATGTGTACTTGTAGCTGTAACTTGAAGGTTTTCACAATAATAATACTGTGTACTGTAATTGTAAGTTGTAGCTGTATTAGAATAATTCCACATTAAAATTATGATGTGAAATTATAGAACATGTGTTTCCTCTTAAGAGGTCACACGTTCAAATCTAGAGTAGGTAGGGTATGTATACTTCCTTAGACTTTACTAGTCAAATAATTGGGCAGAGAGGTCCCTTGTCCCATAATCAAGGAGGTCTCATACACCAATTTGGTGTCTAGCTTAACCTTGACCTTAAAAATGGATTATTATTATTATTATTATTATTATTATAAAAACAGAAATTTAAGAATTTATTTACATTTTTAGAATTTATGAAATTCTAAAATTTCATTGTTAAAATAACTTGTAATCATATTAATTATCCAAAAAAAGGTTGACTACATGATTCAACAATTCCAAATTAATTAAATTAATTATAAAAAATATATAAATCTAGATTTAAATTTAATCAAAATAATACTTTTCTCACAAATAAAATACATGTTTAAGGATACTATCACAATTTTTTTATAAATCTGGATTTAGATTTTATCAAAATAATACTTTGCCTAAGTCCCACATGATGGAGTATGTTGTTAAGGCACTTTTTTCTTATTAACAAAAAATCCAACTATGTTAAGGATTGGTGTGGCTAGTCCCCAGGTCACCAACAAACTAACAAACAAACGAAAAAAAAATCAAAATAATACTTTGCCTACAAATAAAGTACATGTTTAAGGATACCAACACAAGATTTTATGAAATGGTATAATTACAAAATTAGTTATTAAAATTTACATGTTCTTAACTATTTTTTTTTTTAAATCTTTAAACAACTAAAAACCATAAATCTTAATGAATTGTGAATGCTATAGAAAAAAATATTTATTAACAATACTATTACAAAATTAATTACCCACTTAAATTTAAATTTCTTAATTAAATTTCCTCCCATACACATATTCCAATGGCCTATCATATCTTCCTTGATAACATAATGCAGTGTTTGAAAATTTAATTTTGAACGTATTGGTGTGGGACTCTTAGCGACAGCCTGAATGGTAGCTTTCGTCGCAGCCCGTACTATTGCATCCTAGTCGTTGCCGAAGTGTTGGGCTCTCTCTGTCGCAGGTCGATCTGGGTTATCCCGGTGTATCGACCCTGTTTCTTTCCTGGATCATGTGGTGGTGGAGGTGTATCCATTTTTCGAGTTTTCGAGTTTTCTATATTGTTGCAGTTGTTTCTTCCACGTTTTTTGTTGTTTGATGGGAGGTGGATCTAGTTGGGAGGCTTCTGCTCAATTTTTGGTGGCCGGATCTTCTTCTTCTTCATCGTCCGAGGGATCTTTTGTTGCCTGAGGTCCTCTGCGCACACAGAGGCTTGTTTTTCTGGCTCTGCATGGTTGGATGGGTGCGGATCTATTTTTTCGGCTCTGTGTGGTTAGATGGACGTAGATCTGGTTGATCTGTCTTTCTTCTTGCCACTCTCCCTCAGGATGGGTTATAGCCTCGTCTTTCGTCAGATCTTATGTAGTCGGTCGTTCGCTTGGTATTGTTGCTTCGGTCGTGTGGGGTTTTTTCTCGGACTTTTCTGGTTGTTTGGAGTTTGATGTATGCTCAAATCAAGTTTTTTGGTGGTGTTGGTATCCTTTCACTTTTTCATCTCAAAAGAGGTTTATGGCCAGATCTTTGAGGTTTCTGGTGTTTGATGGGGTTTTTGCTGGCTCTAATGCTTTGTGATTTTCTCTTGATGTGGAAGCCTCATACCGCTCCAACCTGGTCCTTCAGGTGTTTCATGATCTATTTTTCTGGCTTGTATCTTGCGAGTTTTTTTCTTTTTTGACGTGTTTTTCGTGGCAGGGTTCTTGTGCTTCAAGGATCTTTTCCTGATTTATTTTGGGTTATTCTTAGTACTTATTTTTGTACTTTTCTTAGTGGCTTATTATCTAGCTTCTGGGCCATCTCGGGCTTCTACTTTTTTCTTACATTACCCATGATTGGGTCATGCTTAAGGAACCTACAAAATGTAATTTGGTTCTCTTCGGATGAATAGAATTATGCATTTGTTCCGTGGAAAAAAAAAAAAAAAAAACAT
>JASDQU010736696.1:67166-108448 GCA_032191745.1 Picea mariana | reverse complement strand
CCCCCCCCCAAACCTGTAATATTATGTTCTCTCTAATATTACTCCCCACCCCCACTTGTAATATTAGAGAGAACACAATATATATGAGGGTGGGGGTGAGTGGGGGTTAATATTATATAGAATATAATATGTTTTCTCTAATATTACCCACCACCTACCCCCACCCTCACCATGTTCTCTATAATATTAACCCCTGCCCCCACTTGTAATATTAGAGATAACACAATATATATGAGGGTGGGGGTGGGTTAATATTAGAGAATATAAGGGTGGGACTGGATAGGGGCTAATATTAGAGAGAACATATTATATTCTCTCTAATATTAGGGTGGGGGTGGGGTAATATTAGAAAATATGAGGGTGAGGGTGAGGGTGAGGGTGGGGTAATATTAGAAAATATGAGGGTGGGGGTGGGTGCAGGTAATATTAGAGAGAACATAATAGATGGGGGGTAATATTAGAGAGAACATATTGTGTTCTCTTTAATATTACAGGTGGTGGTGGTGGGGGGCAGGGGTAATATTAGAGAGAACATAATGTTCTCTCTAATATTACCCCCGCCCCCCACCACCACCACTTGTAAAATTATAGAGAACATAATATGTTATCTCTAATATTTCCCGCCAGTCCCACCCTCACCCTCAAGTGGGGGGTAATATGAGGGTGGGGGTGGGGGTGTTCTCTCTAATATTATCCCCCACCTGAAGGTGGAGGTGGGCGACAATATTAGAGAGAACATAATATGTTCTTTCCCGCCTAAGGGTGGGGATGGGGGGTAATATTAGAGAGGACATATTATATAAATGAGGGTGGGGGGTAATATTAGAGAGAACATAATATGTTCTCTCTAATATTACCCCACCATCATATATATAATATGTTCTCTCTAATATTACATGCCACCCAGCCCCACCCTCATATATATGAGGGTGAGGGTGGGGGTGGAGGAAATATAGAGTAAATCTTGAGGATGAGGGGGCGAGTGGGGAGAAATATAGAGTAATAAGAAGTTAAATAAATGATTAAACTTTAGATTGATTCTACACTTTGTTACTAGGTTTCATTAAACATTGATTCATTTTCCACTTTGTTAGAAGCTCCCTATTTTAGGGAGATGGTGGGGGGAAATATGGAGTAATAAGAAGTTATATAAATTATTAAATTTTAGATTGATTCTACACTTTGTTACTAGGCTTTCATCAAACCTAACATTGATTGATTTTCCACTTTGTATAAGCTCCATTTGATATTAACTTTGTTATTAACTCCATTATTAGCTCCATTAGATTCTAAATTGATCCTCAATATTCTAGGATTGACACTTCCATAATATCTAATTTCTAAGTTTATGAACTCCATTGGATTAACTCTATTTCATACTAACTTTGTTATTAGCTCCATTTGATACTAACTTTGATTCTAAATTGATCCATTTGATACTAACAAGTTATTATCTCTATTAAATTCTAAATTAATTTTAAATATTCTAAGATTGACACTTCCATAATATCTAATTTCTAAGTTTATTAACTCTATTAGATTCTAAATAGATCCTAAACATTTTAGGATTGAGGCTTCCATAAAATCTGATTTCTAAGTTTACGAACTCTATTCGATTTTGAATTAATCTTAAACATTTTAGGATTGAGACTCCTAGCCTATTAAAGAAAATATTTAATTACATCCTTAACTAGTTAGTTAATTAGTTTATTGTTACAAGAATTGGTAACTATGTAATATTTTGTAACTATATTGTGTAACTATACATGTTCATATTAATAGAATACACATCAATAGTGTAGTGTGTTGCATCGATTCTATCTCTGCTTAATCTTTTCATGCTATTAGAGCTAATCTGGGCCTCACTTCATCATTGGAGGGCCCAGAAACCCTGGATATGTGGATTGTGACCAGAGCCTCAAGAAGGACGTGGATCGGTAAGACTACAATCAATAGCCATAATTGAGAGCAGACAAGTAGTTCAACATCCGACTGAAGATATATCGTGTATTGGTTAAGAGATGGTCGTGGGCCAGAAATTTTGACCAGAACTCAGGGATATGGAAATCACTCTCGTTTAAAGAAGAGGAATCACTACGGAATCACTATTGGAACTGTCGATGCATAGAAGAAGAAGAAAAATCAGAAATCACTATTGAAACTACCGCTCCATAGAAAAAGAAGAATCACTAATGCAAAAGAAGAATCGCTAATGCTGAGTTAAAAAAATTTAGATTGGAATTTTGTGCATCCGCAAGAGGTTGTCACCAAGAAGCCAACCACCTAACGCCGAAACTTGGTAAAGATCACCCAGGAGAGTGACGAGGGTTTTGTGAAGGGACGTTGTCGTGGAGGTAGAGTCTGCATCAGTTTTTATAAACAAATGAACAAAGAAGTTTGTTTTTGAACAATTTGGTCTGCTCGTTTTTAATTTTTTGACTTAAAATATATTTTTCAAAAGAAAATATTTATTTGTGGAGAAATTAAAGAAAAGATTGAGTCCCATTCTGCAAGAAACAGAGTAAAAACCACCTGCAAAGTAAAGTGGAGAAGCGAAGGCATTACTTTCATTAAAAGCAAAGTTATTTGAAGAGAAATGAATTCTATTTTATTTTCAAGAATGAGTTTCAATTTATTGGGACATTTATTAAATACGAGAAGTTAAAAAAGTGAGCAGTAAGATTTATTTAGTAGTTTGGGGGCAATTTAACCCTCATAGTGGAGCAAGTGGAGAGAACTGAGACAGAACGAGTTTGTTGTTACCTAGCCAACAACAACAGCTCATATTCCATCTAAAAAATGAGAATATGTTAATGGATGGTTTATGAGAATATGAAAATGTTTTTTTTAATATTTAAGTTTTTCATATCTTGGAATTTGAAATGTACAAGGTATTGAGTCTAGCTAAATCAAGACTAATGTAGTTATTTTGTTAGAATTAGCTACTCTAACAAATGACAGAATAATGACAAAAGAAAATGAAAATCCAAGATGAACTATCGAAGAAGCATATTCCAACGAGAGACTGAAGATTGATGCTTCCAAGGAAAAGAAGCCATAGGTAAAAGTCTATTATGTTGTTGAAGAGCATCGCTAAGTCTCTTATGTTGTTGAAGAGCATCGCTGACATTGATTAATTTTATGGACAACGTTTTCGCATTATTGAGTAGTAAAAACCGCATGAAGAAAGTCGCAAAGAAAAAAGATGGGCAGAGACATGCAACAAAATATAACTAAATTTTTTGTTTTTTCATTCATCAACAAATACATAAGAAATGAATTGTTGTAATTTGAGGGGTGCATTGTTGTAATTTGAAGGGTGCCTATTCGGTTGTACCTGACACCCTAGTAGACACTCCAATAAGTTTTTTGGTTTAAGTGTTTTGGTCCCATTTGTAAGAAGTTGTGAGCTTTTCTATATAGGAAAGCTTTGTTCCCCATGTTCAGTAAGCCCCTATTGAATCGGGCCTACATAGGTCAATATGTGATCATGTAGCATGTATCCTTGGTTTCAAGCAGCATGAAACGTTGGCCATGATACATCACAACTATCCCTGGTTTCGAGCAGCTTGAGGCAGTGGCCAAAAGGAATGTGGTATGAAGGCCAAAAGGAATGTGGTATGAAGTCCACTTTGGTAAAAGAATGTGGTATGAAGTCCACTTTGGTAGATACAAGGGTGTCTACTCGTATGCTAACTTGATGATTGTATCAAAGAATTTGAATCTTCGATAGGGGAAATGTGAAATATTAATCTCAGAGTTAGGACCAAGTTTTGTTTAAGGGGGAGTGTGAAGTCTATTGCATTGGTAGCTAGTGATAGTGATAGTTTTTCCCATATGTAATTAAGGGGGAGTGTTAAGAAAAATACCTAATTACATCCTTAACTAGTTAGTTAAATAGTTTACGAGGAATTGGTAACTATGTAAACTCTTGTAACCATATTGTGTAACTATACATGTTCATATTAATAAAATACACATCAATAGTGTAGTGTGTTGCATCAATTCTATCTCTGCTTAATCTTTCCATTTACCATTTACCATGAATTGATAAATGGTCAATGCTTCAGACTCATGAGAAAAGAACATCTAACAACTCCATGGAAGAGTACAACAAAACAATACATAATAACAGTAACTAATTGCAGTTTTGTCTCCCTATACGATCGAAAGATGGTCATAGTTTCAATTTTTATGTTGATTGAATCAGTCATAATTGTCACTGAGAACAGTAAGATGATGGAAGCTTCTTTTTTTTATTCAGACTCTTATGCCTGTGATCATCATCAGCAGAAACGTACGTGCATGCTAATCGACGCCTTGTGAATCTCAATTTCAATGGGTTTTTTCGGTCTCTGTATACAGCAATGCCGAGGTAGACAACAATATCAATGGTGAAATTCGTGGCTTCTATTTTGTCTTTGTGTACAGCGATGCTGAGATAGGTAGACAGCGATATCAATGGTGGAATTAGTTGTTGGAGGTTCGGGTTTGGTTCTGTAATATGAATGCGATGGTGATCCAGAATTTAGGTCACTGGTACTTATTTCTGACAAGAGAATGACAGTTCATATTTCACAACGACCATCTTTATCATACATTATAATAATAATGTTCTGTAGTTTAGCTGTAAGTTGAAGGTTTTTCACATTAAAAACTGGTTGGTTGTTGTTTTATGCAGTTGTAATTTGAAGGCTTTTCATAGTGGAATTAGTTGTTAGGGTTTGTTTTGGTTCTGGAATGGGAATCGGAATGAGATGGTTTTCCAGAATTTATGTCACTGGTACTTATTTTTTATCAAAGAATGACAGTTCATATTTCACAACTACCATTTTATCACACATTATAATAATAATACTGTGTAGTTTAGTTGTAAGTTGAAGGTTTTCACATTTAAAACTGGTTGGTTGTTGGTTTATGCAATTGTAAGTGGAAGGCTTTTCATATCAATGGTGGAATCAGCTGTTAGGGTTTGTTTTGGTTCTGCAATGTGAATGAGATGGTGATCTAGAATTTATGTCATTGGTACTTATTTTTGACTAAAAATTGACACGACGACCTTTTTTATCACACATTGTAATAATACTAGCATATGGTTGGTAAAGGCTGAAAGGACGGCTTGCAAAACCTCAACCGCCGGGAAAGAGAAACGGCATGGAGGTGGACGAAGGAGTCAGAAGGAGTTGGCTGGAAGGAGGCAGCGTGTCCAGAACATGGCTGGTGAAGGTCAAAGGTTTAGGTTGGCCTAGAAAATGAAACCCTAATCACTCATACTTGGCAATCAGCTAGCCACCATAGTAAATTTTAAATATGATTAAGTAAAAGTAAAAAAATAAACATGTAAACTTATGTCTTTATAATAGTGAGGAAGTTAGTGATTGAAATCACAACCATTGATTTATTGGGACTACTAAGAATATTCCATCAATATTTAATCTTGTCCATACAAAACTGATTAAGCACTAAAAACCTATTAAATGTGCCCATGGTCAATAGGTGTACGCCTTTGGTGTAAAAATGTGTTGTGTAGCTGTAAATTGAAGGTTTTTCACATTAAAAATGGTTGGTTGTTGGTTTAGTTAGCTGTAAGTTGAAATTTTCACTAATGTGTGGTATAGCTGTAAAGTTTTTCACATTAAAAATGGTTGGTTGTTGGTTTCTATAGCTGTAAGTTGAAGATATTTAATATTAAAAGGTGTCTTAGCTATAAATTGAAGGTTTTTCACATTAAAAATGGTTGGTTGTTGGTTTCTATAGCTGTAAGTTGAAGGTTTTTAATGTTAAAAGGTGGTTGTAAGTTGAAGGTTTTTCATATTAAAAATTGGTTGGTTGTTGGTTTGTGTTATATGCTTTAATGAAGTGAACAGTTAAGTTTGGGGAATCTCCCTTTCCTTGACCTCTAAATAGGCAGACTTCTCCTTCAATTTTCATTAGTATTTTTTAAACTTTTTAATATTAAAAAGTGGTTGTAAGTTGAAGGTTTTTCATATTAAAAATTGGTTGGTTGTTGGTTTATGTTATATGCTTTAATGAAGTGAAGAGTTAAGTTTGGGGAATGTCCCTTTCCCTGACCTCTAGATAGGCAGGTTGCTTTTTCGATCTTCATTCGTATTTTCGAGACTTTGAAAGGTTTCATGCGCACCTAATGGTATGAATTCAATCTGTTGCAATCTACTCGAGGTCCGAGCATTTTGAATATTTTGTAAACATGACTCAATCGGGTGCAAAGGGCGGTCATGGGAAGGCCAATTTGACAAAGTTTGCGTCCAATTTGTGAAAAGTCGACTTGCAGAGTGTGTCATTGTACAAGAAGAAATCATACATACTCAAGCAGATCCTTCAAGCAGATTCAAGCAGATTCAACACCTTTCCTTCAACAATCTCCCTGAGCAACTTCGGAAAAATACAAGGATAATAATGCTCCAAAATCCTAAGCAAACCTTGAGTGAACTTCAAATGAACTTTTACTCAGAAGAAAATATATAAACACGCATTGCAGAAGGATTTCTATTAATTTTTGCAGAAGAGATTTACAGAATTATTCATCCTTATAAACAAAAATTCAAAGATTTTGACCATAACACATTTCAAGATACCTTGGACCTGAGTAGAATATAGATTGAGCTCAGGAATTATCTGGAAACTCTTTGGCTTCTAGTGCTACTGGAAAACTCTTTAAAGAGACTTGTGAGTTCTGCCACTTTAGTTCACAGGCTCCCAACGGAGTAGTTCCTACGTAGACTATCAAACTCATGACAGAAAGACTTAGAGCTCAGACAAGAGGGAGCTCAGAATACCAATACTAACAGACTTGTAAGTTCTTCCACTTCAGTTCACGGGCTCCCAGCGGAGTAGTTCCTGCTTAGACTATCAAACTCACGAAAGAAAGACTCAGAGCTCAGACAGCAGGGAGCTCAAAAGACCAATACTAACAGACTTGTGAGTTCTTCCACTTTAGTTCACAGGCTTCTAGCGGAGTAGTTCCTACGCAGACTATCAAACTTGCGACAAAAAGACTCAGAGATCAGACGCAGACTATCAAAATCACGACAGAAAGACTCAGAGATCAGACGGGATGGAGCTCACAAGAACAATACTAACCAACAATCTAAGACTCAATGCCTCAAATGAGTGCCCCCGAACCTTATTTATATACTTTTTCTAGACTTCAGACAGACAAAACGTGCAAGAAACGTCCTGAATGGTCGACAAACTCGTTTATTAAAGACTGACAATATTTTTCGTAAATGCTTTACTTTTCAATAGATTCCTTAGAATGTGGGTCAAACCGCACCAAACGTTGGAGAAGTGCTCTGAGTTCTAAGGATTTTTATGAAAATAAAATCATACGAAGAAGATATTAGTCATGATCACAATACATCCCCATATTATATTGTTGGGAAAAGGCTCCACGAGATTCCCAAGATTTTGAGTAAAACTTACGTACTATGATTGTTCATCCTTGGAATGATTGTGTATAGATTCTCATTTTTACAAGCCATTGGAGATGATGAGTTGCATACATTAACAAGACCATGTCATTAGTAATTCTATCAGATTCAAAGAGATCACAGATTTCTCTTAGTGGAATATCTTTGGTTGTGCATTCTATATTTAAGTATGATGGGTCCACTGCGCTTTTGTTGATGCTGAAGTCTCTCCACCAATATGATAGCCAAACAAGATATAGTCCACTCATACTAGTATCTACACTTCCGAATTTCAATAATGTGAAATATGTTGTATTCCTATTCTCTTTCCTAAGAAAATTCCACCATGCCTTTTTGTATTCACTGTAATTCATTTATGTTTTGATGAACTTCTGTGTGGGATCTTGATCTAGCCAAAGAGCATAGGAGCGGGGAATATCAAGTGAAAAATATTGATGACATAATCCTGTATTATTATTAGACTATTGTCAAATCAAGTTTATATCTCTGAAGGTGTAGCATAAGGTGAAGTAGCATCATCTGCAACTCTAGTCGATCTGTCATAAAGCATGTCCGGAATGTTTCTAGTATAAAATGGGATTCTTCTGAGTTCTGGAACATAATTTGGTAGGAGATGAATTGGATGAAAATTCATATCTAGAACTTCAGTTCTTCTGAGTTTCCATGTAGGTTTCCATAATTGGGCATATACTTCCCAATCTTCATTGTCTGGGATATTCCTTATTTTTTCACCTCCATTTTTTTATTCAGTAACAATGACCAGACAATGGCTTTCCGAATTTGATATTTCTTGTTTTCTAACCACGTTCGCTTATCCCCGCTCACTTTTTCCCTCACTTGCTTGCACACACTCGCTTTTTTTCACACTCGCTTGAAGGTTTTCTCTACTGAGAAAATCAAGGATAGAATTTTCAGAGCCTTTGATGCATTCAATATCAAAATCAAAATTTGAAAATAGAGCTTGCGATATTGCAATTTTTTCTTCACTTTCTTTAGTGATTTTCTTATGTAACACCTTGTTCATTGCAGGAGCATCAGTTCGGAGCAAAAAAACTTTATTGACGAGATAGATTTTGAAATTATTGACTGCATTGAGAGCCGCCTTTATTTCTTTGTCAATTGTTGCATAGTTATTTCCCTTGTCAAGCTAGGTCCCTGAAGCAAATTGTATGATCTCTTCATGTGGCTTTGATATCCCTGACTTAACTTGTTTAAGAACTGTTCCCCCATTCTTGGTCTCTGGCATTAGACTCAACAATTTTAAAGAGTTCATCACTTGCAACATGCAGTATTAGCAAGTGACTGACTTTAGATTTTATTTTTCTCATAGCCTCAGTGTGTGCTTCAGTCCAAGGCATAGGATCCCCTTTTAGCCTGTCATTCATAATTTTTCTATCTATAGCAAAATATTTATAAAAATGACTGACATAGTTCAAGCTTCCTAGAAAGCGCTGGAGTTGGGTCTTATCTATTATTTTGTCTGGAAATTTTTCTGCAAATTCCACTGCATGAGTCTGAAGAGCAATTTGGCCATTTGAAATTGTGTGACCTAGAAATTTAACAAAGATTTTAAGGAGCTCTAGTCGATCTGTCATAAAGCATGTCTGGAATGTTTCTACTATAAAATGGGATTCTTCTGAGTTCTGGAACATAATTTGGTAGGAGATGAATTGGATGCAAATTCATATCGAGAACTTCAGTTCTTCTGAGTTTCCATGTAGGTTTCCATAATTGGGCATATACTTCCCAATCTTCATTGTTTGGGATATTCCTTATTTTTTCACCTCCATTTTTCCATTCAGTAACAATGACGAGACAATGGCTTTCCGCATTTGATATTTCTTGTTTTCTAACCATGTTCGCTTATCCCCGCTCACTTTTTCCCTCGCTCGCTTGCACACACTCTCTTGAAGGTTTTCTCTACTGAGAAAATCAAGAATAGAATTTTTAGAGCCTTTGATGTGTTCAATATCAAAATCAAAATTTGCAAATAGAGCTTGCGATATTGCAATTTTTTCTTCACTTTCTTTAGTGATTTTCTTATGTAACACCTTGTTCATTGCAGAAGCATTAGTTCCGAGCAATTTTTTTTTATTGATGAGATAGATTTCGAAATTATTGATTGCATTGAGAGCCGCCTTTATTTCTTTGTCAATTGTTGCATAGTTATTTCCCTTGTCAAGCTAGGTCCCTGAAGCAAATTGTATGATCTCTTCATGTGGCTTTGATAGCCCTGCCTTAACTTGTTTAAGAACTGCTCCCCCATCGTTGATCACTGGCATTAGACTCAACAATTTTAAAGAGTTCATCACTTGCAACATGCAGTATTAGCAAGTGCCTGACTTTAGATTTTATTTTTCTCATAGCCTCAGTGTGTGCTTCAGTCCAAGGCATAGGATCCTTTTTTAGCCTGTCATTCATAATTTTTCTATCTTTAACACAATATTTATAAAAACGACTGACATAGTTCAAGCTTCCTCAAAAGCGCTGAAGTTGGGTCTTATCTGTTATTTTGTCTGGAAATTTTTCTACAAATTCCACTGCATGAGTCTGAAGAGCAATTTGGCCATTTGAAATTGTGTGACCTAGAAATTTAACAAAGATTTTAAGGAGCTCTAGTCGATCTGTCATAAAGCATGTCTGGAATGTTTCTACTATAAAATGGGATTCTTCTGAGTTCTAGAACATAATTTGGTAGGAGATGAATTGGATGCAAATTTATATCGAGAACTTCAGTTCTTATGAGTTTCCATGTAGGTTTCCATAATTGGGCATATACTTCCCAATCTTCATTGTCTGGGATATTCCTTATTTTTTCACCTCCATTTTTCCAATAAGTAACAATGACCAGACAATGGCTTTCCGCATTTGATATTTCTTGTTTTCTAACCACATTCGCTTATCCCCGCTCACTTTTTCCCTCGCTCGCTTGCACACACTCACTTTTATTCACAGTCACTTGAAGGTTTTCTCTACTGAGAAAATCAAGGATAGAATTTTCAGAGCCTTTGATGTGTTCAATATCAAAATCAAAATTTGCAAATAGAGCTTGCGATATTGCAATTTTTTCTTCACTTTCTTTAGTGATTTTCTTATGTAACACCGTGTTCATTGCAAGAGCATTAGTTCCGAGCAATTTTTTTTTATTGATGAGATAGATTTCGAAATTATTGATTGCATTGAGAGCCACCTTTATTTCTTTGTCAATTGTTGCATAGTTATTTCCCTTGTCAATCTAGGTCCCTGAAGCAAATTGTATGATCTCTTCATGTGGCTTTGATATCCCTACCTTAACTTGTTTAAGAATTTCTCCCCCATCCTTGGTCACTGGCATTAGAATCAACAATTTTAAAGAGTTCATCACTTGCAACATGCAGTATTAGCAAGTGCCTGACTTTAGATTTTATTTTTCCCATAGCCTCAGTGTGTGCTTCAATCCAAGGCATAGGATCCTTTTTAGCCTGTCATTCATAATTTTTCTATCTTTAGCACAATCTTTATAAAAACGACTGACATAGTTCAAGCTTCCTAGAAAGCGCTGGAGTTGGGTCTTATATATTATTTTGTCTCGAAATTTTTCTGCAAATTCCACTGCATGAGTTTGAAGAGCAATTTGGACATTTGAAATTGTGTGACCTTGAAATTTAACAAAGATTTTAAGGAGCTCTAGTCGATCTGTCATAAAGCATGTCTGGAATGTTTCTACTATAAAATGGGATTCTTCTGAGTTCTGGAACATAATTTGGTAGGAGATGAATTGGATGAAAATTCATATCGAGAACTTCAGTTCTTCTGAGTTTCCATGTAGGTTTCCATAATTGGGCATATATTTCCCAATCTTCATTGTTTGGGATATTCCTTATTTTTTCACCTCCATTTTTCCATTAAGTAACAATCACTAGACAATGGCTTTCCGTATTTGACATTTCTCGTTTTCTAACCATGTTCACTTATCCCCACTCACTTTTTCCCTCACTCGCTTGCACACACTCGCTTGAAGGTTTTCTCTACTAAGAAAATCAAGGATAGAATTTTCAGAGCCTTTGATGTGTTCAATATCAAAATCAAAATTTGCAAATAGAGCTTGCGATATTGCAATTTTTTCTTCACTTTCTTTAGTGGTTTTATTACATAACACCTTGTTCATTGCAGGAGCATCAGTTCCGAGCAATTTTTTTTTATTGATGAGATAGATTTCGAAATTATTGATTGCATTGAGAGTCGCCTTTATTTCTTTGTCAATTGTTGCATAGTTATTTCCCTTGTCAAGCTAGGTCCCTGAAGAAAATTGTATGATCTCTTCATGTGGCTTTGATATCCCTACCTTAACTTGTTTAAGAACTGCTCCCCCATCCTTGGTCACTGGCATTAGACTCAACAATTTTAAAGAGTTCACCACTTGCAACATGCAGTATTGGAAAGTGCCTGACTTTAGATTTTATTTTTCTCATAGCCTCAGTGTGTGCTTCAGTCCAAGGCATAGGATCATCTTTTAGCCTGTCATTCATAATTTTTCTATCTTTATGATCCAGATTATTTTTGGCACGAAATGAGATCGGAGATATAATAAAGAAATGCACAGAGATATCACAAATATTCAATAATATAACATAAATGTATCATAGATGCAACAATAAACACAGATATACAGTAATACACAATTTCTATTAATGAAATAAATGTACAGAGACTGTAAAAATACAGAGTGAAAGACTCGCTAGAATGGTGGCAGCTTATCTCTGAGAAGAGATGTGATGGCTACTCGCNTTACAATAAGGAGGAATGCCAAAAACCCTAGACATCCAAAAAACTAACCCTAAGAGATGAAGCACCAAAAGTCATGTGGGCCCCGTTTGGGTAAGTGAGTACATCAACTTCCCGGGGTCGTAACTTTTTCATACGATCTTAGTTTTAGGAGTGTGATAGCTCGTTGGAAATGTATCATCGAGGAGATTCATTTTGGGGTCTCAATCATGCCTTTAGCTCTCATTGAGAACCTCGATCTCGAAAAACCTTCATTTGGGCCCTCAAAATGGCCCCTAAAGTTAAAACCTGCTAAAAATAGTAAATTGCCAAAATTGTGAGAACACTATTTTGAGCCATTTGGAAAAGGTGGGTGGCCACCGATATTCATCTGGATCACTTTAGCATAATCTTTATAAAAATGACTGACATAGTTCAAGCTTCTGAGAAAGCGCTAGAGTTGGGTCTTATCTGTTATTTTGTCTGGAAATTTTTCTGCAAATTCCACTACATGAGTCTAAAGAGCAATTTGGCCATTTGAAATTGTGTGACCTAGAAATTTGACAAAGATTTTAAGGAGCTCCAATTTATTTTTATAAAGAACTAGACCAGACTCCTTGAGGACCTTTAAAAACATCTCCAAATGCTTGAAATGTTGGTCTATGGAATCCAAGAAGACTAATATATCATCTATATAGACAATTAGCCAATCAAATTATGCCTTTAAAGTGTCATCCATAACCCTTTGAAATTTTGTCAGAGCATTCTTAACACCGAAGGGAATAACATTCCATTCATAGTGGCCTATAGGAACACTAAATGTAGTTTTGAAATTGTCTTCCTCATTTATAGCCACTTGCCAAAATCTAGATTTTAAATCAAACTTTGCGAATATCTTTGCATTTTCTATTCTATTGATCAGACTAGATTTGTTGGGTATAGGATACGTATCATCAGGTAGGACTGAATTTGAAGGAGTATAGTTTACTACCAATATTGGGACTCCTCGAATCTGCTCAGAATGTTTATTAGCATAGAATCCATAGCAATTCCATGGGCTAATGGATTCTCTGATCAATACTTATTTCAATGATCCTTGGATTTCTTCAGAACACAATTTTTGATATTTATCATTCGTAGGTATTGCTCTGCTTTTACAAGGTTTTCCCTCATAGCTATCTTTGTGTGGTAATTCAAAAAAATGAGTTTTTCTTTCCCAAAATGTAGTTGGGAGTTCTGAGCATACCTGATCTTCAAATATTTTTTGCAGTTGACTAATCATGTCTTGAATTTTTATCTCCTTGAGTTATTGATCAATCCTCTGGTTGTTCTTCATTTGTTGGAGTTCTTGAATCTTCTTCTCTTTCTCTATAAGATTCCAAGACATTTGGACCATTATAGACAACTTAGGGACTGATACAAATGGGAGTACAATTTTTCTCCTTGCTATTGTAATAAAATATCCATATTTTGCATTTGGTAATTTTTCAGAACCATGTGGTTCAATAGTAGCCAAAAATGGAGTACCTAAAAGACAAGGTACTAGAATTTCTGCAAGTGAAAACTGTAGATTCAAGCAGTAAGGTCCAAAACATAACTTGACCCTTTCAACTGCATATTCCATCTTCAGGTTTTGATTACCTATCCCAATGGTTGCATTGTTATTTTTTACCAATAACAAGAAGAAATAGAATTTTTATTCAGGATGTCAAAATCTGATCATGAATCGATCAATGCTTTCAATTTAAAGATTTGACCTTGAATATTCATCTTAATCATCACATGATATTCCTGATGTTGGATGGCCATTATTATCATAGAATTCAAACCTTCTATATAATTTGTTTCAAATGTTCTAATGTTGGTATTTTCATTCTGAGGAATTTCTTCTAGGGAAGGCATGAATTGCAGGGCCTAGATTTGTTGTTGTAACCCTCTTATTTCTTGTCTAGCCCATGAATCAGCTTTGTATCAATCTTCAATTTCCGATTCTTTTTCAATCTTTTCTAATCTTTGCTTAATTTTTGCAACTTCCTTTTTAAGAATATTTATTTATCTTCTCAAATCATTTATAGTCAAAGGTCTCATTTTATCATTTTGGTTTTGTCTAATAAATGACTTGGTATTCCGTTCAAAGGAAGCATCTATGAACAATGGCTTCTTACCTGAGTTTGTGGTTGTTGCTCATTTTTTATCTTTTACTGTGGTTTTTAGAAATGAATCTAAAAGTGTAGCCTTCATTTCTCCTTTTGGAAATGCTTTGATTTGTTCCAGCATCTGAGCATCTCCATCAGATTGATTTTGAGCCATACAAATTTTAGGTTCTGGTTCATCTTCATCTTCTTCTTCTTCATCATCTTTTTTTTCTTCATAACTTGAAGACTCTGTCTGGAAAATACAAAACTTTGGATCTTTACAGCTGCAATCATTTGCTATAAGTAACATTTATTCATCAGAGGATTCACTAGAGAAATATTCAAATTCAGAAGTGTCGGTAGACTGACAACAACCTTCATGAAGCATATGAACTTCTTCCCTCTTAGGAAAAGGATGATGTGGGAATTCATTTGTATCACGGTGACTTGATCCACATCTATTGCAACGAATTGAGATTATTTGCCTAGAAGACTCAACCTTTTTTCTTTCCTTTTGTTGTGAGATCTTACATTTATTCTTCTTAGATTGTTCACCATGTGGAAATCTATTAGCCAAGTGTCCTGGTTGTCCACATAACCAACAAGCTAGGTTGGCCTTACTTTGTTGTTTGGAATATTGCAATTTGATGTCTTTTGGGGAGTAATAATGAGACTTTGTGTATTTCTTATAGTGACCTATTTTCCTCTTATCCTTTTGGTAATACTTGGGCTTGCCCTTATCATATTTTTGGAATCTTTGTCTCATGGCTTTCTTTGCCCTTTTCTTTCTTCTAACTGGGTCATCTAGGGTCATACCATATTTTTCGCAGATAGATCTACTATCTAGTAATTTGGATAGATTTTGTATTGACCTTGTAACCTTCATGTTAGCACACAATCCTACTAGGGCAGAGGTAATGATTGTGTAAATTTCTTCCCAAGTATAAAGCTCATAAGGTTGAGCAAAAGCCTTTTGTACTTTTAAATATTCAACAAATTTGTTGGGGAGAGTAGCAAGATATACTTTCTTCCAGAGAAGGTTTTTGCTATCTTTTACTTCATATATCCTTTGGGTCCATTCTCTGTGAAAATCATCATAATTGGATATTCTCTTACATTTCATTCCCATTAGAATTATGCCATGTTTATGAGAGAGTTCTTGTTCTGTTCCACACCAATGCTCAAGAATGAATGCAATTAATGCACCTATCATATTATTTTATGCTTGGCCATATTCTTTGAATACTATATCCCCATTTTCATCTTTAACTTGTTCCTTTTCGATTTTCTCAACTAGGGTAGGTGACGACTCTATTTCCCACCATTTAGCCAAAGTTCTTATAAAACATTGTATAATAAACTTACATGCTTCTATTTCATTTTTCCCTTTCATGCACATGACTCTATATGAAACATACATTATGTCTTTAACTTGACAGATTTTCCTTGTGATCATACTATCTATGTTCCATTCTGGGAAATTTTCATCTGTAAATTTGTGTGCCTCTGGTAGCTTGCCTTTTCCATAAAGGTCTAGAGTTGAAACCCTAGTCATGTTCTAAGGAATTGGTTCTTTAACAGGGAGAATATGAGATTGTGTAACCAAAGATGAGACGAGGATGATTCTTCTTGTTCTGAGGGAAAATGGACTTGAAACCTTTTCTTCAAATCAGTTTCTTCAGGAATGTAGACTGTAGAGTTTACTGATGAGACCTTTTGTGGAAATAAGTAAGAACTAGGAATTGGTTTGTTAGGAAGCTTTCTAGATTTTTCTGATACTTTAATAATAGATTCCCCCATGTTCTTAAAAGATTCACCTAATCCTTCCATTATTTCTTCATGGTCTCTTTTTGAAAAGTCTTTTTCACTTTCTAAAGTGTTTTTTATTTCAGAGACTTGGGAATTGGCAGAGTTTATACTGGAAGCAACTTGATTTGTAGATACTTGAAGTTGATCTATTTGTTTCTTCCTAGCATGGTCATTGGTTACAAAAGTATGTGTTTCCATCCCTCTTAGAGAAATATTTGTCCAATTTAACTGTTCAGACACACTTTGAAGTCTTTTCTCTGAATTTGTTTGTTGATATTCTTCCTTGTGAATCATGAGGGGAGTATCCTTAGTTTTTTTTTTCTCTTCTCCTAGAATGATTCCCTTAAAAGGGGAAAGGGAAAATCTGTCTCAGTTGTTTATCCATCTAAGGATTTCCATTTGTGTTTGGTAATGATACTTTCTTTGGAAGACATCATTTGAATTGCGTCCTTTTGGGAAAGTCTATACAATTCATAAAAGGATATCCACAAATCCTTTATTGACATATATGTTTTCCATTGCTCAGATAAATCTTTCTTTAGTTCTACAGAAGTAACGGCATTAAATTATTTCGTTGGGGATGAGTAAACAGATCTGAATTTAACATTCTCTTAATCCATTCTATGTTTACTCTTCTCCTAGGACATCCATTTATACGGGAAAAAAATTGTGCATCTCTAGGACTGATAGTTTTTGTAGTCTCGTGGGTAATGGATTTTCAAATCTGTAGAATGGAATTATTGCATCTGTTTGTTCAATATATCCTAATCCATATCTTGGTGTTCTTCGTGGTCTATAGTAGCTAAATATTTCTCTGAGTCTAGGATCATCTGTTTTTAGCTCAGGAATATGATGCATCATCAATACATGGCTTTCATGTGGAAAATCTATGTTTGTTGTATCATAACACTTTGGATGAGGGAAACTTTCTTTTGAGATCGAGGCTGGAGGATAATCACTTTTGGGATTATGGCTTTTATGTATAGGAGAGCATACTTGAGGTTGGGTATTGACCATATTAAGGCATAGAGGACATTGTCTTGGAAGAATAGAAGGTGGTGCCATCCAGATGGCTTCATGAGTACAAATGGGTGGATCTAAGCCTTCAAAATTTGGAGATGGAAAAGAAGATGTAGATGGAAAGTTTAAAAATACTTCACCACGTTGGCTACTCTGAGAAGACTAGTTAGAGACAAGAGCAGAGCATAAAGGGCATTGGACGAGTCCTCGAATGGGTGGCCATTGAAAAATGGGAGTGTGAGAACATTCAGGTCTAGTTGTAGGATATGATGACTTAGAATTGACAGACCTTCTTGGAGGAAATTGAATGACGTCTTGAGTATGATCTTCGCAATATCTGCAGTATTGAGAGTAATTTGGGGTGAAGGCTTAGGAGGCTACACTACCCTTCAAGGGAATTAAATAAGAAGGCAGACCAAAATAGTTGACTAGTTGACTTTCAATGAACAACATGCTTCTTTACTGCTAAAGCTTGGTCATTTTAAAGAAGTTAAGGCAACATATAGGTCTCTACTTGCCCAAAACTCTGAAAATTATAGATGTCATGAAGCACTTCAAAAGTGTCTAGGTCTATCACTAGAGGGTGAGGGTGGGAGGTATTCACCAGATCTATTATTGAGGGTGGGAGGCATTCACTGGATCATGTTAATAAGTTAACTTTTTTGTGCAGATTTCTTCAATAAATTTACATAGATTTAAAACGTGAACATAGTAATAAATCTACCCATCTAAATAATTTTAAGCAAAAAGTTTTGATTTTCTTTTCCTTAATAAAACTTTGAACAATGGACATATTAATCAATATTAAAACAGACATATCTTTATAAAACATGACTCTATATTAAAACTTGAGCTTAGTGTAGCACACCTCTCTAGACTAGGGAGTCAAAATCACTATGTAGAGGGGTCTCTTGTCCCATAAACAAAAGGGTCTCTATGCTATTTTGACATTTTGCTAAGTTGTAACCTTAAATTAGATTACTATTATTACTACTAAAACTTATCCCTATAACTTAAGTTAAAACATTCCTATGAATTCTTAGTTGCCATCAAATCATCTATTATTAAATGTTTATATTGTATTTATTAAATTTTGTAAAAATATTTGTTTATCTATCAATAATATTTTGTATAGATAATTAAATTTGGGTTACTTTACTTTATAGTAAAACTTTCTTCCATTTATCACATTTAAATGAAAAGATGAAAACTTAAATACTTAATAACATTATTATTCATTGAAAACATGGAGACATGAATCTCTAATGATATTATTATTCTTTAATATCATAAATTCAAATTTATTAATATATATTTTTTTGAAAACATGAAAATTTAAATCTCTAATATTATTATTATTATTTTATATTTTTTTTACTCATCAATTTTAAAATATTATTATTATTTTTTAATTTTTTTTTACTCATCAATTTTAAAATATTGAATAAAAGTTTTTGGAAATAAAATGTAACTTGATCAAATTATTTTAAAAATAATATAAAAGTAAACTTGAATTTATAATATACAATAGTATATTAGACTTTGATTTAGTTACTTGTAAGTTTTTTGGGCATGCCAATTTCTGGTTAATTTTATGATGAATAGTGGGTAGAACTATAGTAGTTCACTGATATGTATAGGGAGTAGCACAAATTTTGACAATTGTGTATCATGTGCCATGTGGAATGTATTTTTAATTCTTTGCATCATGCACCATTTTAAGTGTATTTTTAATTCTTTTTGAATGAAAAATACATTTTTTTTTTTGAAAAAAATATACACTAGCATATTATAATTTTAGTAAGTTGAAAATTCGATTTTTATTTTTAAATATTTTTAATAAACTAAGTAAATTAAATGGACAAATTATTTTTTGTGTGTGTGAATTCTTTTTCAAATTTAATAAGAATTTTATTGTAAATCATTTACACTTATACATGAAAACTTCCACCCTAAAACTTTATCCTTCAATATTTTAACACATTTTAAAAATATTTGAATAATAAAAATTTAAATTAAAAAAATTAATTAAAACAAAACTACTTCATCAAAAATTTCTTTAAAAATTACATTACACCACTTTATTTATAAATTTTATTAAATTAAATTAATGAATAAATTATCCTTAACCATGAAATTGATAAATTATTAAATTATTAAATTGATTTTAATATAAATTTTTCATCAAACCTAAGATTGATTTTCCACTATGTTAGATTGATTGATTTTCCACTTTGTTATAAGCTCCACTTTATTTATAAATTTTATTAAATTAAATTAATAAATATTACCTTTTACTATGAACTTATAAATTATTAAAGTTTAGATTGATTATACATTTTGTTATGAGCTTTTAGTAAAACTTGAGATCAATTGATTTCCCACTTTGTGTTTTCAACTTTCATCAACATTGATTATGATTAATTTTCCACTTTGTTTTTTCAGCGGAAAAAAATTACTCAATTATATTATAATAATATAATGTGTTCTCACAACAGTTACACCAACTAAAGATGTAGGAGAAAGAACAGGTCAGAAGGAAGATATTTCAGATTACAATAGAAATATCAGAAGAGTTTCAACAGAGACCAGAAATAGGAGATGTATACTGAAAATGCTGACAGAGACTAGTACCTCCAGTCCTAAAAGATTTTGATAACATGTGTGGGGTCTTCATGGCCATCCAACTATTGGTTATAATTAATCAGACCTGTATTTTTTTTTCCGCTTCCCTATTATGTTCTAAAAAAGCATGTGTTAATGTGAGTTTCTTGAAAAGGCATTGAAGTGATCTGATTCTGTCCATCCAAATCAAAAAACGGATGAATAGAACGAACCTTTTGATTAACTTAATTTTCCACTTTGTTATAAGTTCCACCTAATAGTAACTTTGTTATTAACTCCATTGGATTCTAAATTGATCCTAAATACTCTATGATTAAGACTTCCATAATATCTAATTTCTAAGTTTAAGAATTCCATTGGATTCTAAATTGATCCTAAACATTTTAGGATTGAGAGTTCTAGCCTACTAGATTTATAAACATTTTAGGATTGAGAATTCTAGCCTACTAGATTTATGTAGTTATGAGAGTCTTCCAGATTTACCAGTACAATACACAGTGAAACACCTTTTATATAAATGGTGTCCATGAGTTGAAAAATGGTCAATCGCTTAGACTCATGAGAAAAGAACATCTAACAACTCCATGGAAGAGTACAACAAAATAATACATTATCACAGTAACTAATTGCAGGTTTGAATCGTTATACGATTGGAAGGTGGTCATAGTTTCAATTTTTATGTTGATTGGATCAGTTATAACTGTCGCTAAGAACAGTAAGATGATGGAAGCTTTTTTATTTTTATTCAGACTCTGATGCCTGTGATGATCATTATCATTAGAAAGCTACGTGCATGCTGATGGACGCCTTGTTAATTGCAATTTTAATGGTTTTTTTTGGTCTCTGTATACAGCAATGCCGAGGCAGACATCAATATCAATGGTGAAATTCGTGGCTTCTATTTTGTCTTTGTGTACAGCGATGCGTAAAACGATGCCAAGACAGGTAGACAGCGATATCAATTGCTTTGGTTCTGCGATGTGAATGCGATGGTGATACAGAATTTATAATTTATGTCACTGGTACTTTTTTCTGACCCAAGAATGACAGTTCAGATTTCACAACTACCATCTTTATCACACATTATAACTAGAATATCTTTTAAGTGGGTGAATGGGAATGCCCAAGTAATTCGATGGAAGTTTTATTAAGAAGATTTCATATTAATGTTGTTAATTGAGATTATAAAAGCTTTGAGAGACGTTTATAGTAATATTGTTAATTGAGATTATACAAATATTGTAATTAAAATGAATGTATTTGAAGTTTAGTGTTTGGTTCATGCCTCTAGTTGATTCAATATTTGGACGATGTTTGGCTCATGCCCCCAAAGTGTCTCAAGAGACAAACAACTTTAGACATTACAACATTTTACCTCAACCCTTTCTACCCACCTAAACACTATGCCCACTACCATCCATAATAAAAAATCTTACATAAAACCTCTAAAACACCATCTATCTTGAGTGGATATATGTCTTTAAATACATATTTTAAGTTTATATGTTTCCTCTATTTTTTTATATACTTTATATTTATAAAGTTTATATTGTTCTTCCATATATATAAATATTTATATATTTGTATTTAAAATATATAATATTTAGTACTGCAAACATAAAAAAGATAAAATCTTATTTATTATAAGAATAATAGTTTTTTATATAACAATATATTTACGTAGAAAGGCGTATACCTATTGGAGATGGGCACAATTAATCATCTTTTAATCTTAAGTCGGATTTATTAACCTGTTTACTTTTTAATATTTACCTAATCATATTAAGAAATTAATATGTAACATCATATGATTACCACGTTTAAATAATTAACCTTTGAGATTACCACGTTTAACAGTTTAGCAGACACTCCTTCAACTTCATTCTTAGAAATTACACTTATTTGATCAACTCTCGTCTTTAAAGATAAAATCTTATTTATTTATTGTAAGAATAATAATTTTTTATATAACAATATATATTATATATTAATTATTATATATATATATATATATATATATAAAGTTTATATATGTTGATTGTTTTATATATATATATATATATATATATATATATATATATATATATTTTATATTTTTTTTGGTATATATATAAATGTTTATATATTTACAATATTGGATCAATATAAGATAATAATATTATAAAATTTAATGTATATATTAAATTTATAAAATTTAATATATAATAAATATAAGATTATTTATGTAATAATATACAATGTTATAATTTTTTTTTGTTATATAAAATTTATATATAATAAGTTTATAAAATCCATTAAACTATTTTCCCTTAGTAATACAGTTTTGTTTTGAGTTCTATCTGTGTTCACATTCACTAAATTAGCAAAATTCTATATTGATTAGAATCTTCATGCCAAAAATCGTGTTTATAATAATATTTTTTAGAAGCATGGCTATTTTTATGCTAACACTAAAAACAAAAAGGATGTTCCTGCATCAAGAACCTCCTGTTCAAAGGGCCAAACCACAACTTTGCTCCACATGCTACATGGTTTGATCTTTTGTCGAGTGCACATGTTTTATTTTTGGAATTTCTCCAAATGGTTTAGAATAAAGCTCCACAATTTGACTCCCTTGCATTTATGCCTTGTAATCTGCTTGACATGCAATTTGGTATATGCAAACAAGTTTTGAGAAGACTGCCTCAACCGATATCTGATTTGCAGGAGGGCGGGTGTTCAAATCCTGCAATTATTTCCAGCGATTCAATTAAATTTGACTTGCATACGACGGCATGTCAGACTTATCTCGTCGCCTCCACTAGATGAAGGGTGGATTGTAGATAGCAGAATGTGATTGTATGGTATGGTTCATGTCTGGAGACAACAAAGTAACTAAAAGATAAGTGACAGGTGGATATCTTAGGGCAGTTTTCAAAAACCTGTCAAGTGAATATCTTAGGGCGGTTTTCAAAAACATGTTAACTAGTTGACACGTCGATATCAAAGAGAGAGCAAAGTATGGTTCATGTCCGGAGACAACAAAGTAACTAAAAGATAAGTGACAGGTCGATATCTTAGGGCGGTTTTCAAAAACATGTCAACCAATTGATAAGTTTTCACGAAAACCTGTCCCTAAGATGCCTTCGACATAATAATAATACTATGTACTTGTAGTTGTAATTTGAAGGTTTGTTTCCTCTTAAGAGGTCACAAGTTCAAATCCAGAGGGGGTAGGGTATGTATACCTTCTTAGACATTACTAGTCAAATAGTTGGGAAGAGGGGTCCATTATCCCACAATCAAGAAGGTCTCATACACCAGTTTGGTGTCAAGCTTAGCCTTGACCTTAAAAATGGATTATTATTATTATAAAAACAGAAATTTAAGAATTTATTTACATTTTTAGAATTTATGAAATTCTAAAATTTCATTGTTAAAATAACTTTTAATCATATTAATTATCCAAAAAAAGGTTGACTACATGATTCAACAATTCCAAATTAATTAAATTAATTATAAAAAATATATAAATCTAGATTTAAATTTAATCAAAATAATACTTTTCTCACAAATAAAATATATGTTTAAGGATACTATCACAATTTTTTTATAAATTTGGATCTAGATTTAATCAAAATAATACTTTGCCCAAGTCCCAAGTGATGGAGTATGTTGTTAAGGAATTTTTTCTTGTTAACAAAAAATCCAACTATGTTAAGGGTTGGTGTGGCTAGTCCTTAGGTCACCAACAAACTAAAAAAAAAGAAAAATCAAAATAATACTTTACCCACAAATAAAATACATGTTTAAGGATACCAACACAAGATTTTATGAAATGGTATAATTACAAAATTAGTTATTAAAATTTACATATTCTTAACTATTTTTTTTTTAAATCTTTAAATCAACTAAAAACCATAAATCTTAATGAATTGTGAATGCTATATAAAAAAATATTTATTAACAATACTATTACAAAATTAATTACCCACTTAAATTTAAATTTCTTAACTAAATTTCCTCCTATACACATATTCCAATGGCCTATCATATCTTCCTTGATAACATAATGCAGTGTTTGAAAATTTAATTTTGAACGTATTGGTGTGGGACTCCTAGCCACAGCCTGAATTGTAGCTTCCATCGCAGCCCGTACTACTGCATCCTAGTCGTTGCCGAAGTGTTGGGCTCTCTCTGCCGCAGGCTGATCTGGGTTATCCCGGTGAATCGACCCTGTTTCTTTCCTGGATCGTGTGGTGGTGGAGGTGTATCCGTTTTTCGAGTTTTCTCTATTGTTGCAGTTGTTTCTTCGGCATTTTTTGTTGTTTGATGGGAGGTGGATCTAGTTGGGAGGCTTCTGCTCAATTTTCGGTGGCCGGATCTTCTTCTTCTTCATCGTTCGTGGGATCTTTTGTTGCCTAAGGTCCTCTGCACACACAGAGGCTTGTTTTTCTGGCTCTACGTGGTTGGATGGGAGTGGATCTATTTTTTCGGCTCTGTGTGGTTAGATGGACGTAGATCTGGTTGATCTGTCTTTCTTCTTGCCACTCTCCCTGGGGATGGGTTATAGCCTCGTCTTTTGTCAGATCTTATGTAGTCGGTCGTTCACTTGGTATTGTTGCTTCGGTCGTCTGGGGTTTTTTTTCGGATTATTTTAGCTGTTCGGAGTTTGATGTATTCTCAAATCAAGTTTTTTGGTGGTTGTTGGTGTCCTTTCACTTTCTCATCTCAGAAGAGGTTTATGGCCAGATCTTTGAGGTTTCTGGTGTTTGATGGGGTTTTCGATGGCTCTGATGCTTTGTGATTTTCTCTTGATGTGGAAGCCTCATACCGCTCCAACCTGGTCCTTCAGGTGTTTCATGATCTGTTTTTCTGGCTTGTATCTTGCGAGTTTTTTTCTTTCCTGATATGTTTTTCGTGGTAGGGTTCTTGTGCTTCAAGGATCTTTTCCTGATTTATTTTGGGTTATTCTCAGTACTTATTTTTGTACTTTTCTTAGTGGCGTATTAGCTAGCTTATGGGCCATCTCGGGCTTCTATTTTCTGCTTACATTACCCATGATTGGGTCATGCTTAAGGAACCTACAAAATGTAATTTGGTTCTCTTCGGATGAATAGAATTATGCATTTGTTCCGTGGAAAAAAACAAAAAAAAAACATCATGCAAGGTTTGCAAAATTTAATATGGCTCGTTTGAAGGAATTAAACCTAAGGATTGTTATCGTGCAATTTGTACTTGCCCAAAGTCCAAAGCAACTGGATACAAGATTGGCGTAACAGGGAGTGACCTACCACTGTCATCTTAATAGAAAACCCCTTTCTATTTAGGAGTATGTTACAGTACCCCAGGGGAGAGGTCTTCAGTGACCCGAGGGTTTGAGAAGGCTAAGGTAAAAGGTACAAGAAATTCTCCCCCCCTCACAAGTCACTCAAGTCAAAGGTTCTTTGTGCCTTATAGAGATGAAGCAAAAAGGTAAATAAGGTGTACCTTTTGAGAACAAGACAACAAATAGAAAAGTGGCAACTTTCAAGTACCAAATGATGTTTAGTGCTTCATAAGACCATGAACCTTTTAAAAATAAGTAAGTTCATATAATATTACAACAAAGTAATTATTTACAACAACAATAAGTATTTTGTAACAACTACAATAATTATGCCTTGAATTTGCTTGAAAAAGAGAAGGAAATATAACTTTAAATCGACAAAATGATAACTACTTGTCAGAAGCAAAATTGGCAATGTCTATTCAACTTTTAATATCAATTTTTGAGATAAATTTGTTGTTGTTAGATGGTTGTATCAATCTTTTGCAACAACAACAAGTTAGTCAATGAGTTAGTCTAGTTTAAAGTTAGTAGAAGTTAGTAATAGTTTCAAAGAAGATAGTTTGAGAGTTGTTTTGATCAATCAATCACTATAGTGGGTAAACTAGTGCCTTATGGGATAATGGAGTCTATAAGTGATGATTTTCTCTTGGAAGAAATGACACAATGATTGTAGTTGCCTAAGGAGAAGAGATGGATGGAAGAGGTATTGGCTCTTCAAGACCTCAAACATCCAAACCCTAGAGATGAATTTGCTAGAGTGTAAGCAATTTTAGGCTCTAGCAAACCTTCCTCCCTTAGGCTATTAAAAGATATTAGAAGCAACAATTGACTAGGTAATAACCACTAAAGTCTTAATATTTTAGGGCTCTAGAGGTTCACCTAGGTCAAGGTCCCCTTAGAAAAGTCTAGCAAATGAAGAGTAAAGAAGTAGCAAGTTAAGTCCTTTACTCCTAGGGTTTGTCAAGCAGGCAATTTCATAATCTTTAACATGAACAAGAAAATTTAACATAAACCATTCAAAAAAAATGAAGAATTGCATATTTATTTACTTCACCAAGAATAATCAAGCCATAAAACTCTAGAATGCCAAGTAACTTCACCAAGAAATGATCCAAGTTGCCAAATTTAGCCTCCAAGAGAAAGTGTGCCTAGAATTTTAGCCAATAATCCCCAAAAATGGCACAAATTTCAAACCACACTACTTCTGTGATGAGTGACGATGAAAAAATGTGAGAACTTTCTCTCTATTTATACAGTATCAATGACCTTTAATTAAAATTAGGTCATAAAAAGGTCGACCTGGAAAAATTACATCAAAAATCTAGTTTTTACATGAATGAAGGTAATTAAACCCTAAAATCATTTCCAAGGGTGACACCATGCCCTTCTAGGGTGACGTTAAGCCCCTAGTGTGGAACATTAGGCCTCAAATGCATAACGTTTTGTTTCCAAAGGCCCTGAATGTTGCCACACGTGCCAACTAGCACACAACTTCCCTCATAAATGCAAACCGTGACTGGATTACGTCTAAGGTCAAAATGATGATGTCATGGGCTCTCAAGGGTCAACGTTCAGGTGGAAAGGTAAGACCCCCCCTAGTTCTAGATCTACCAGAGTGTCTTGGGGGCAATGTCCTTCTTTCTTCCTGGTGCAAGCCTCTGGTGTCTCTCTACCCCTAGTTGGGGTCACAACATCCATCTATGGGCTTTCAACCCCATGGAGGTCTGATCTAATCATTCCCCCATATATACCTGTCCATTGGGAAAATTCCTGCAACAAAAAAATGTATGCCCTCCAGATTTTCATAAGTCACAAGGATCATAGAAATGTCAATCACATCTAATAATCAAATTACTCAAACGTGTGCATCAAACCCCCTTTACCTAAATAAATGCTCATAGATGTTATGCAGTTTAACAAGTCAAGTTTGGAGAAGGTCTAAGGATGTCCTATTGGGCTAATCCTCCTTACATTTGGGGTGTTTCCCATATGAGAGCCAATCTAGGTCATGTAAGTGTGTTTAAGAGGTGACATGGGGAAGTGTTTGGGCATAAGGTGCAGTGATAACAGGGAAATGTAGGCCTTACATGTGGGTGCCTTTATGGAGGGAGAGTTGCATCTTATCATGGATGTCATTGTTTCCTAGCCCATTCAATGCCTTTTATTTTTTAGTTTTATTGTTTTTGGTATTTTTCTTTCATGCTTCAAGGGAAGAGTTGGGGGACACTGTCTTGGCTTGGTGACCAGAGGTGACAACATTACCCACAAGCATTTCATGGAGATGAGAAGGTTGGCTCGTGATGAGACCCCATTTCTCTTGGTTATGCCACCAAGAGCCATTACCCTAGTTTGGTGACCAAATAGATGGTAGTGTCATACCGCTACATGCCCATGGTCCTAATAGGCCGAATCATGATGAGACCTCCCATCCACCAACTAATACCTTTAGTTTTGATTTATCTTATGGGTTCCCTTTTATTACTGAGAAGTGTTTTACTACTTTCTTAGGAATCCTTGGGCGAAGCCTCTCAAAGGTTTCATTTTGGATTTTAACTCTTTCTAGCTACTTTTACCCTCTAGGCCTTTATCCCCTTCTTCCCACAAGGCAAGATACAACCCTTTATAGTGTTGAAAACCCAATGCCCAAACCAAGGTGGGGGAAAATGAGAGGAGTAAGGATGGAAAGTCTTAAGTATGGAGGGAATGGACGATGACCTTTCACAAACCCATCCAGTGGAAACCCATTGTAAAGGGAGATCAACTTACTTGGAAATAATGACACCCTTCCAGGTATGAAAGTGTTAAAGAGCATAATTTCCAAGCAAACGTTATGAAATGAAAGAGAATTCAGTGCAACATATTCAAGTGCTTCAATAATAAGAGTGACATATATCATGATAACTGGACTCATTACCTCTTGGAGCCAGACTTATTGTTGCTTCAGGACTAGGCTGGTGGGATGGATATTGTTGTTGCTGATAGATGGGCTACACTGAAGAAAAGTTGGGCCCTCTAGGGCCATTCTCAAGTCATTTGACTCTCAGCACTCCATGTCTATGAACTATGGGCCTCGAGACATGATATCCTTAGTTATCCGTAGGATAGGGGATAACATATAGCTCCAACTCGGGGACATGTGCTCACCGTAGAGCGCATGATAACCTCAACATATATGGTATGACTTGTATTGGCTATATCTCAACAAAATGCATCAGTAATATTCAGGGTGGTGATATCACCCCTCTCTCATATATGATATAATAAAATGAATATAAGCATGCATATATACATAAATAGAAAAATACAATGATGAAAATGAAACTACACTATACTAGCATGATATGAAGATGGTATATGCAATGGATGCAAATGCCTAACTTACCTCTTCTTACTTGTTGGTCAAACGCCATGTGCAGAGTCAAATAACAAGTGAAACCATCCTAGTAATATCTCATAATACCTACCTATGTTCTTCATCATAAACCAAAACTATGATAAGTCAAGCACAAAAATAACATGAGTAGCTCATGGAGGTGGGAGGGAGGGATAAAATAACGCTAAGTCACACTTCCAGGAAAGTGCTCAATCCATCTCAGAAAGGGATTGTGAAAAATCAAAGGCTCAAAATACTGACTCAAAGAGTCTGAAGGTTGGCTACCTTGGACGTCTTCACATCCTAAGGTCTGGGAAGGGACTAGTAAGAACTTGGAGGGTGATTGACAATTTCTTAAGGGAAGCTTGAAAGAATGAGATAATAAACTTCTTCTTAAGTTATTCAACCTACCATTCAATTCTAAAAGTAGGCTTTTCCCCAGAGAAAAATCAAGACAAGGGACATGTTTCCCAACTACACCCTTAGTGACACAGCGAGGTAAAGTAATCAAAGGGGGTTGGAGAACATTGTCACAAGTACCCTGCTTTGGGAAAGCAACGTCCTCACCTATATCAATATCTAATCAAAATGGTGGTTGGTAATATTATTCATAGAATAAATCCAAGTGCTCAAAGGAATATTCATCGAAATCTTCAGGGTATGACCAAAAATCATCAAGAGAATATTGCACCGGATCATCCTTGGGTGCTTGGAAAACTTTTGTAATTATATTATCATATTATTGCCAAACGTCAAAATTATTAGGAAGATCATATGTGATCCAGATTTTATGAGCAGAAAGAAATGAATATAGATTATTATCAAAAGATGCTTAACACAGAATAACAGATATACAATAAAACTGATTTCTATTCAATAAGGAAATAGGTTGAAATTGTCAGCGGAAAACAAGCTTGCTAGAATGGTGGCATCTTATCTTTGAGAAGAGATGTGACGGATGCGCTCATTCGCCAAAAGATTATTAAAATGAGGCTCTAAAGGATTTTTTACAATAAATAGGAATGTTAAAAACCCTAGACATCCAAAAACCCAACCCTAGGAGATGAAGCACCAAAAGTCATGTGGGCCCCATTTGGGTAAGTTAGTATATCAACTTCCCGGGTCGTAACTTTTGCATATGATCTTTGTTTTAGGCACATGATATCCCATTGGAATGGTATATCCGAGGACTACACATATTTCCTGTGGCGATCCCTACCCATTTTGATTGTGGAGAGCCCTAAAACCCTAAAAACGTTGCTTAGGGCCTCAAAATGGCCCCTGAAATCAGGGACCCAAAAACTAGGAAAAAACTATTGAACTGGAAAACTGCCAAAATGAGTCAATTGAAATAGGTGGGAGGCTACCAACATCCATATAGATCAATCCTCCCCCATTAGGAATCAATTTTCTCCATTGCGTTGAGTTCCCCCATTAGATGAAGAAATTTCTGCTGAATTTGGCCCCAAGTGAGCCACTTGCTTTGGTGCAGGAGTTGCCCTACTTTGACAACTAGATAAAGATGGATCCTTTGTTGGTGAGTGCCCTTGACCTATTTTTCCACAATACGATCAATGAATGTTTGTTGTATGCAATTAGGGTTGAGCTCTATTGGTGTCAGTTGTTCTGTTATCTTTGAGGTGTCCAATAATGGTGGGAAATAAGGTCGAAGGAGATTCACGTTGAACACTAGGTGTAGACCAAGGAAAGGAGGAATATTGAGCTCAAAAACATTATCACACACAGCCTTGGTGATGGTGTATGACCCATAATGAAGTGGGATAATCTTTCAATGGGGTCTGATAAGGAATTCTTTCTACAAATGCAACCAAACTTTGTCGCCCACCTGAAACTTATGTGGCACCCGGTGTTGATCATGGCTCTACTTGTACTTGTCATTGGACTTCTGTGGGATATCTTGAACCTGTTGATGAATGTTCTTGAACCTGTGGGATATATTGAACCTAGGATATCTTGAACCTGTTGAATCGGGTGGCTTTGTCAGCTTCAGTTGGAGAAGGAGATGAATCGGTCGAGGTGACCGCAAGGGGTAGTGAAACATATATGGGACCCATTGGTTGGAATCCCAACCCCACTTGAAAGGTGTTGTGGCCAATTGAGCTATGTAAGGCTTGGTTGTAGCTATGTTGTACATAGGGAAAACTCTCATCCCATGTGCGAGGATGCTTGGAATTATACATGCGCGGGATATGAACTATCATTTGATTTACGACCTTGGTTTGGCCATCTATCTGTGGGTGGAAGGTTGTGCATTTGTTGAGCTTGGTGTCCAACAATGACTAGAGGCTTGACCAGAATGTGCTTAGAAATCGACTGTCCCGATCTGAGACAATGGTTTGTGGGATTCCAAAATGTACCCAGACTCGTTCAAAGAAGAGCTTGGCAGTGGCTTCAGTTGTGATGTTCTTCTTGGAGGTGGCCAAAATCGCCATCTTAGAAAATCGATCAACAACCACAAAAACACAATCTTTTCCCCGCTTGGTGGATGGGAGGCCCAACATGTAGTTCATGGAGATGGATTCTAGTGTCATGTCAAGAGTAGGAAGAGGGGTGTACAAGCCATGTTTCTTAGTGGTCGGTTTGGCAATAACATAGGTAGTGCAGGACCTTATATACTTGTTGACGTCCTTCCGAAGTTTCAACCAGTAGAAATGTTTCTGGAAGATTGCCATTGTCTTTTCTACATTGAAGTGTCCTACCACCCGACTGTAGTGGTATTCCTAGATCATCTTTTCTCTCTTTCTTGATGGAATGAAGATATGGAAGAGATGGCACAACAACCCATCCCGAAGATGGAAATTATCGACAACTGCATTTGCGCCCAACATTTGGTAGGTGGTGGTGAAGTCTGCGTCTGTCTCATATAGTTGGGGCCATCCAGAGGTCTCATGGTCACAAGAGTCTAGCACCGTGGTGAGTGTCATGACTGGTGGTCTGCTAAGGCAATCAATGACACGATTGGTGTTTCTTGTTTTATACTTGATGTTGAGGTGGAATTGCTACAAGTGTGTGGACCACTTATGATGGCAGTCATTCTGCAATTTTCCTTGTGTTTGCATGAACTACAGTGGCTTATAATCAGTGTGGATGAATGTCTCATTCCCAAGAATGTAATGTCTCCATTGACAATAAGCTTGCAAAATGGAGTACAATTCTTTGTCATAAGTAGGGTACTTAAGGACAACATATCATAGTATCTCACTATGATAGGCCACGGGGTGGTCATGCTAAGTGAGAATGACACCCACAACATAGTCTGAAGCATATGTCTCTATCTCAAAGGGTTGCTGTAGGTTTGGTAGTGAAAGTACTAGGGATGAGCACAAGTGTTGCTTCAAATCATTGAACGCTTGTTGTTGGAACCGGCCCCACACAAATTTATCCTTACCACCACCACTCATTACTTGGTTGAGGGCCCATGCATTATGGGAGAATCCCAACATGAACTTGCGGTAGAAATTGGAAAGGCCCAAAAAGATTTGAATCTCAGTGAGTGTGGTTGGGGCTGGTGAGTCATGGATGACTTGGATCTTGGCTAGATCCACAAGTACACCATGTTTATCAACAATGTAGCCCAGGTAATGGACAATGTCCATGCAGACGGAGCATTTTTCCAAGTTGGTGTATAGCTTTTTCTACTGCAGGGTGTGCAGAACCTGCTGAATATGTTGCAAGTGTTCTGCCCAAGTCTTGTTTTAAATGAGAATGTCATCTAGATACACCACTACAAAATTATTGGTGAATGGTCGCAGGATATTGACCATCATCCTCATGAAAGTGGATGGATAATTTGTCAAGCCAAAGGGCATTACCAACCATTCGACAAGAACTTCCTTTGACTTGAAGGAGGTATTCAATACATCTGTCTGTTTTATCGAGACCTGGTGGTAGCCATAATTCAGATCAATCTTACTGAAGTATTTGGCCCCCGTGAGCTGATCAAGGAGGTCGTCGATTTGGGTAATTGTGTACCATTTTATAACTGTGATTTTATTCAGGGCCTAGTAATCAACGCAGAGTCATCAGGTTCCATTTATCTTATGTACCAGCATTATTTGTCTCCTACATGGTGATGACCTGGGATAGATGTGCCCCTTGTGGAGAATTTTTTGGATCTGCCACTTGATCTCCTCATTCTCTAATAGAGAGCAGCGATAGACTATCCCATTGGGAAGCGATGTGTCAGGGGCTAGATCGATGGGGTGTTTGACCTGATAGTGCAGAGGTACCCTGGTAGGTGAGGAGAAGATATCTGAGTATGCTTCCACAACCTTATCCACTTGCTTATGTTGTGTGGAGAGTTCGGTCGTAGAGACCCTGGATGTGGTTGCGATCTTTTCCTCATTCTGAGATCGAATCATGAAGAAGAAAAAATTCCCCGCTTAAGATATGACCTTCCTTCATTGCTTGGAAAAGATCAAGGAAATAACACTAGGTGGGACAACCTTCGGTATCCTGCACAATTTATTTTTCAAAGTAATAATAACACTACTAGGCCTAGACTCATATACATCATGGAATTTCCATAAATATGGTTGGCCCAAAAGAACATTACAAACTTCGAGAGGGGAAAAATCACATAATACCTCGTCTTTGAAGGGCTTGATGTCATATGACAGGCATCATTGTTGGTTGACACAAATGTCTCTTCCTTGACATAGTCATCCAATGGTGTAGGGTTGTGGATGCGGTGTTGTCAGCAGGGCAATTCGCTTAATAACCTCTGTTGAGATGAGGTTCTTCTGGATATTGTTATCAACGATGAAATGGAGTTGGGTACCATTCACCCACATCTATGAATGAAAAAAGCGCATGCCTTCCTCTGGCTTGTTTGGTTCATCAAGATGGAGCTTGGTGGTAGAAATGGTAGCACTGGGTTCTACATCAATGATCTGTCTCCCCCTTTCTAGTTCTGACTCAGATTTTGTACCCGCATCTGAGTCAGAGGCTTTCACCTCAGCCACCAACGACTGCTTTGAGTGACAATCTGTAGTATTATGCCATGGGTTGTTATGGAAGTCACACCACTTCCCGGTATCTTTCTTTGTCTTTCTAGTGTCCTTCTTTGCTTACAGCCTGGGCTGGTTGTCATGAGGTGGTTCGTATTTTCTCTGTCCTTTGTTTTATAGGTTGGGGCTGCTTTTTCCTGGCTTTTTCTATGAGGGGTTCCTAGGCCCAAATTTTCGCATCTTTTGTTTGAGATTCTACTCAATTTTGATGGTATATCAGTAGGCCACACCCAAGGATGAGATGTCCAGAAACTCCAATTCAACCTAGATGTATCTATGCATACCGTTGCGATACTTGAGCACTAGATATCACTCAAAATCTTTGATACCCAACTTGGTGCGTAAGGTATGGAATACATTTTTGAACTCGGTCACTGTTTGGTCTCTTTCCTTCCATAGTGTGTTCCATTTTGTATACAGGTCCTCATAACTTCCAACAGGGTATTATTGTTCCTTAATAACATCCCTGAAGGACTTCTAGGTGACTGCAACTATAAATAATGAGAGTTCCTTTTTTTCGTTCTGCTCATAGAAAGTTTCCCACCAATCTTTGACATGGGGAACAACTTTGAGGAGTGCAAAAGTAATATTTTCTCTATTCGAGAAGTTATGGATAGAGAAATACCCTTCTAGTAGAGTCAACCATTTGTCTACATCATCTACGTCTATCTGACCTTCAAATATAGGAACATCGAAGTTGATTTGTACCTTGAAGGGGGCAATGCCTCTGTTTGAGGAAGATGTGTCGCTTGTTGGTAGTCGCTGAAATATTTTCCCAAAACTATCCATCATCTCTTTCCTATGTTGCTTGAGGGCTTCCTCAAGCAAAATTTTGAAGGGATATCCTGTCCCGTCATCTTCTTTTCTCCATCCACAAGAGGTCGCTTGGGTGTGAGAGAGATTTTGTCCTCAAGAGAAACAAGTTTGAGACCCAATTCTTTGTACCTTGACCTCGTTGGGGACATGCATTAAGAATGATAAGGAGCAAACCTCTCTGATACAACTGATTTAGATTTTATGAGCAAAATGAAATGACTACATATTATTATCAAAATATGCTTCACACAGAATAACATATATACATTAAAATTGGTTTCTATTCAATAAGGAAATAAGTTGAAGCTGTAAAATGCAACGAAAAATAAGCTTGCTAGAATGGTGGTGGCTTATCTTTGAGAAGAGATGTGACGGTTGCGCTCATTCGCCAGAATATGATTACAATGAAGCTCTCAAGGCCTTTTTACAATAAACAGGAATGTCAAAAACCCTAGACATCCAAAAGCCTAACCCTAGGAGATGAAGTGCCAGAAGTCATGTGGGTCCCGTTTGGGTAAGTTAGTACATCAACTTCCCGTGGTTGTAACTATTGCATATGATCTCTTTTTTAGGTGCACGATAGCCCATTGGAAAGGTGTATCTGAGGAATACACATGTTTCCTATGGCAATATCTACACATATTGACTGTGGCAAGCTCTACATTTATTGACTGTGGCGAGCCCTAAAAACATTGTTTAGGGCCTCAAAATGGCCCTGGAAGTTAGGGACCTAAAAACTAGGAAAAAATTGTCGAACTGGAAAACTGCCAAAATGAGCTAGTTGGAATAGGTGGGAGGCCACCGACATCCATGTGGATCAATATGATTGTTGTAAAGACAACATTCAAAGATATCCTTCCATATCATAAATGGGATCCTCATATGAACCAATCACATCCCACTTGCGTCTTCCAACATGTATGAAATCATCAAAATTATCAACCATGTCACTACCTTTGTCATAACATGAAGGATTCAAAGCATCCAAGGGATTCTCTAATACATGTTCACTCTCCATATCATAAAATAAAGCATCATCAAAATTTTGGAAAGGGAAATAACTTATTGTGTTTACTTCCTGCTATGCAGGAGCATCAATGCTTTGGATGACTTCATCAAATGGAAGAGGATTCAATAAATCATACCCAAGACACGTCTCTTTAATCATCTTTTCTGCTTCATTAGAAAATGAAAGGCCTAGATATTCCAAGGGTTCCTTTACTTCTTCACCTTTTGAATAATAGAACAAAGTGTCAACAAAAACCTGGAAGGAAAATGACTAACCTCATCCTCTTCTTTTTGTGCAGGGGGAATAAGATCTCGGATTGCTTCATCAGAGGGGGGGACACACATTAATAATTCATCTTCATGTTTAATATCTTCAAGCTCTGGCTCTTTAACCAGTTCTTCATTATCCTCGATAGAAGTAGGAGTAAATTATTTCTCTTTCATATGGGATTGGAAACCTTCATTAGGATCCTTCTCCTCAACCTCTTGTTGGTCAATGAGTTGTTCCCTTCTTTCCTAGAATTTACTAAAAAAATTTCAAGGGAAACAAACCTTTCCAGACTAAGAGTATTTGGGGTATCTTTTGTGTCATCAACTTTAGTTTCTGGAGTAAAAAGGTGTTCTCGCTTGAACAAGGAGATATTTGCCTTCATTTCTATAGACATGTAATAAGCTTCTTGGATTGATCTTGGCCCTCTTTTACTAAGAAGAAACCCTAAATGAACTAAGAGTGCATTGGTATATAGGTAAGCGAGGTACCTGTCTTCAGGGTGATGGCTTCTAGGAATTTGGTGTAGTAAATTCTCAAACCTAGTATGGAATTCCTTGACAGTCTGGTTCTGAGTTTGTTTCATATATTCGAGTATTTTTATCAGCATGTGGATATATTCTCTTTTAATATTCCATCTTTTGAGAAAGGTTTCTTCTAATTGGTCCATAGATGTAATGCTTGCATCAGGGAGACTATTATACCATTTCCTAGCATTTCCATGAAGAGTTTCATCACCAAATCTTTAGCATCATCACTGATAGGGTGGAGTTGAAAGAAAGCCCAAAAATTATCCATGTGATCTTCGGCTATAACCCCATCATTACCAATGAATCTAGGGAGCCACTTTTCATACCTCGGAGGAATTTGTCGACGGTACCCAAGAATTGTTTTCATATATAAGAATTTAAAATTACCTAGGTCCCATTGAGAGGCCATGGTTTTCTTTATCTTCAATGGAGTTGCTAGATAATCCTTCTAAGGATCATCAAATGGAAAAGAGGGAATCACCCTTAGTGGAGTCACCAGGTAAGATTTGTGAAGTAAAGGCTGTGGACAAAGGCTTACCGAAAAAGTGTCCTTCGAGGAAAATTGACTTGATGTTCCCTGGAAATGGCACCAAACTTTTATCGCACAATCAGTACTTTCCCAAATCCCAAGGAAAGTGGATAAAAGATTGGCGTAACCAGGAGTGACCTATCACTGTCACCTTACTAGGAAACCCCTTTTTATTTAGGAGTATTTTATAGTACCCTAGGGGAGACGTCCCCAGTGACCTGAGGGTTTGAGAAGGCTAAGGTAAAAGGTACAATAAATCCCCCCCCCCCTCTCACAGGTCACTCAAGTCAAAGATTCTTTGTGTCTTATAGATATGAAGAAGAAAGGTAAATAAGGTGTACCTGCCTAGAACAACACAACAAATAGAATAAGTGGCATCTTCCAAGTACCAAATGATGTTTAGTGCTTCATAAGACCATGAACCTTTTAAAAATAAGTAAGTTGATATAAGATTGCAGCAAAGTAATTATTTACAACAAAAATAAGTATTTTGTAACAGATAGAATAATTATGCCTCAAATTTTCTTGAAAAAGACAAGGAAATATAGCTTTAAATTGACAAAATGATAACTACTTGTTAGAAGCAAAATTGGCAATGTCTAATAATCTTTTAATATCAATTTTTGAGATAAATTTGTTGTTGTTAGATGGGCGTTGCAATCTTATGCAACAACAACAAGTTAGTCAATGTGTTAGTCTAGTTTAAGGTTAGTAGAAGTTAGTAATGGTTTCAAGGAAAATAGTTTGAGAGTTGTTTTGATCAACCAATCACTATAGTGGGTAGATTAGTACCTTATGGGATAATGGAGTCTACAAGTGACGGTTTTCTCTTGGAAGAAATGACACATTGATTTTATTTGCCTAAGGAGAATATATGGATGGAAGAGGTGTTGGCTCTTCAAGGCCCCAAACATCTAAACCCTAAAGATGAATTTGCTAGAGTGTAAGCAATTTTAGGCTCTATCAAACCTTCCTCCCTTAGGCTATTAAAATATATTAGAAGCAACAATTAACTAGGTAATAACCACTAAAGTCCTAATGTTTTAGGGCTCTAGAGGTTCACCTAGGTCAAGGTCCCCTTAGAAAAGTCTATAAAATGAAGAGTAAAGAAGTAGCAAGTTAAGTCCTTTACTCCTAGGCTTTTTCAAGCAAGCAATTTCATAATCTTTAACATGAACAAGAAAATTTACCATAAACCATTCAAATAAAATGAAGAATTGCAGATTTAGTTACTTCACCAAGAATAATCAAGCCATAAAACCCTAGAATGCCAAGTAACTCACCAAGAAATGATCCAAGTTGCCAAATTTAGCCTCCAAGAGAAAGTGTGCCTAGAATTTCAGCCAATAACCCCAAAAAAGGGCGCAAATTTCAAACCACACTACTTGTGTGATGAGTGATGATGAAAAAATGAGAGAAATTTCTCTCTATCTATACAGTATCAATGACCTTTAATTAAAATTAGGTCATAAAAAGGCCAACCTATCCAAATTACATCAAAAATCTAGTTTCTACATAAATGAACATAATTAAACCCTAAAATAAGTTCCAAGGGAGACGTCATGCCCTTCTAGGGTGACATTAAGCCCCTAGTGTGGAATGTTAGGCCTCAAATGCAGAACGTTTGGCCTCCAAAGGTCCTGAATGTTGCCACACATTCCAACTATCACACAACTACCCTCATAAATGCAAATCCTGATTGGATGATGTCTAGGGTCAAAATGATGACATCATCGGATCTCAAGGGTCAACATCCAGGTGGAAAGGAAAGACCTCCCTAGGTCTAGGTCTTCCAGAGTGTCTTGGGGGAAACGTCCTTCTTTCTTCCTAGTGCAAGCCTCTAGTGTCTCTCTACCCCTGGTTGGGGTCACAACATCCATATGTGGTCTTTCATCCACATGGAGGTCTAAGCTAATCATTCCCACATATGTACCTGTCCACCGGGAAAAGTCTTGCAACAAAAACAAGTACGCCCTCCAGGGGTTCATAAGTCATAGGGATCATAGCAATGTCAATCACATATAATAATCAAATTACCCAAACATGTGCATCAAACCCCCTTTACCTAGACAAATTCTTAAAGATGTTATGTAGATTAACAAGTCAAGTTTGGAGAAGGTCTCGGGTTGTTATGTTGGGATAATCCTCCTTAAGTTTTGGGTGTTTCCCAAATGAGATCCAATCTAGGTCATGTAAGTGTGTGTGTGAGGTGACATGGGGAAGTGTTTGGGCATAGGGTGCAGTGATAACAGGGAAATGTATGTCTTACATGTGGGTACCTTTGTAGAGGGAGAGTTGCACCTTATCATGGATGACATTGTTTCCTAGCCCATTCAATGCCTTTTATTCTTTAGTTTTATTTATTTTGGTATTTTTCTTTCATGCTTCAAGGGAAGAGATGGGGGACACTGTCTTGGCTTCGTGACCAGAGGTGACAATGTTACCCACAAGAATTTCACGAAGATGATAAGGTTGGTTTGTGATGAAACCCCCTTTCTCTTGGATATGCCACCAAGATCCACTACCCTGGTTTGGTGACCAGATAGATGGTAGTGTCATACCACTACATTCCCATGGTCCTAATAGGCCAGCTCATGATGGGACTTCCCATCCACCAACTAATACCTTGACTTTTGATTTATCTTATGGGTTCTCTTTTCTTACTAATAATATTTTTACTTGTTGGAAATATAACTGAGAGGGGGGGTGAATCAGTTATATACATATAAGCTTGAAACTTTTCTCGTGTTTTCTTTTTATTCTTTCTAGATTATTATTTAATGTGTTTCTAATAACTTAACATGCATAGATATATAATGATCAATCATACAGAATACACAGAGACACTGATTTTCCTGAGGAAACCCATAAAGGGTAAAAACCTCTTCTTCTTGATATGATAAGTAATCTTTACATTCTGTACATTATCATACGTATGAGCTCCAACTCATTGTGAGGCTGCCAGCTCTATTTTGCAAGCTGCAACGTTTTGAGAGAACCAACTCTCTGGATTCTCTAGAACCTACTAGAAGAAAGCAACAATTTCCTAAGTGTTCCAGCACCAACTGGATGGAAGCACCAACTTCCAGTCACATAGACACCAACCTGTATAACAGAGAACAACAATTCTCCCTTGCACCATCCTGCCACCTTGGTTTTTCTGGCTGCAACCAGATGGAAGCTACAAGTCCATGTGTTCAAGCACCCATTTGAACCTCTAAGGACAACAGTCATCCCTAGCACCTACCTACCACCTTGATTATAAATCATTGCTACTTAAACTTATTACAGTGATATAATGTTCATTAATGGATTACTAGTCTCATCATTGTTCTACTACATTACCCTGCTCTGCCTCAATCAATTTCTCTCTGCTTGCATCTTCTTGAACTTTCTAATCTTCTGCTCTAACTCTGCATGTGCAACTCAACCTAATTTTTCTGTCTCAAATATACATTCTTGTTCCCTGCTTCTGCTCCACTTTTTCTCCTGTAGATTTCATACTTCTACCTGCATGAATCACTCCCAAAAATCCCAGCACTGATCTCTTCTTTGTTCTGCATTTTTATAGTCTCTTTGCACCTTGTGCATGCTGCATGCGCTATCTCACTGCATACACTTCACTGTGTTCATCATCATTGGCCCTTCTTCTGATATCCTTTGGATTTACTGACTATAACAATCTTTGATCCATTTCCATCTATCAGTCGAGTCTATGATGAGTCTACACTCCACTAGCAGTTGCCTTGAGACTCTTTGTCTTCTTTGTCGATCACCCTGAAGACTCCTCAAATTCTCTAGTAGAAACCATCAGTGGTATTTAACAGTTACACCAAATCTCTTCATCTCCTCTGGCAGACACCCTACATCTCCTCAAATTCTCTGGCAGATGCAATCACTTCGTTCTGGCGGTTACCGAGAGAACCTCCGCACTTTCATGTGTTTTGGCGCCTTCTCTCTTCCTGAGAAAAACTTCACAGTGGGAATTTTAGCCTTTATGGCTAATCTCTTTCCTTTCACAGGTGGCCTCAGGTGGTGACCAAACACATATTCAAAATTTGTTTCATGATTTCATGTTCCAGGATACCCAGTTGCGAGTTGCCTCACTCCACTCGCAAAACTCTGAAATGGAGCCTAGTTTTTCTAGCTCCTTTCCCTCACTTCCATTGATATGACCACTAGGTGTGACCACAACCCCATTCGAAAGTGCATTTCGTGATTTCACACTTCGGGGATTCTCCAGTGAGCCCCTTGACTCCTCTAATTCTTGATACCCAGAATGGAGCTAAGCTATGCTAGCTCCTTCCATTCACGTGACCACCAGTGGTGACCAAGGGCCAAGTCCAAAAATGCATTTAGCAATTCATTTTTTGGGGATTCTGTGAAGAGTTGTCTTGACTCTCCATGTCGCAAACTCCGAGATGGAACTTGGCTTCTCTAGCTCTTCTCTCCAGCTCTCAATGATGTGACCATGAGTTATGACCACCTGCCAATCAAACAAGCACTTCTCTCTCTAGATCAATGGTCCACAACATTCTGTGATCCAACAGCTGTGATCATGTCGCGACCTCGCATATCACGAATTCCCTCAACACTGCCTTTGAATTTCCTGATTTGCAAGTCAGCAAAATCCC
>JASDQU010736696.1:24479-40749 GCA_032191745.1 Picea mariana | reverse complement strand
ATACCATTTATGTCACTTTATTTTAACATTAGGGCCGACCTGATACTTTCTTATTTTGTAATTCTTTTCTTTAATTATCTTTAGGGTCTACATGTACTTCATTCTTCAATTCACTTTGTCATCTTCAAAAATTCATTTCTCCTCAACCACGAGGATCTAGATGACGTGCCACATACCACCGGAAACAACATAATTTATACTATCCATCCATGGGTGTTGTATCTGCATGTGCATTTTTCTTCATGTCCAAATACCTTCATCAATCTTGCGGTCCAAAACCCATGACTAGGGTTGACATCAATGACAACAACCAATCTTCCAACAGAATGAATAGATCACCTTTCACCGGGTTATCAATCACGACATTGTTGTCATACAATAAAATTACGGTTTTTTACTGGAAGAGAATTTCAACCTAAAAACTATCTAGGGAAGTGCATCCTAGCCTAGCGAACTCATTGGTAGCTTGAGCGCACCTTTTCAATGGTCAGAGCCTCCAGAAAGTGAAACCCTAGTTTTCATTAGTACTAGAAAACTAGGAAACCAGAACCAGTACCAGTCCAGATTTGCGCAGGCCCAGTTTCAAGGCATAAAATTTGGATTTTCAGAAAAAGAAAAAAAAAGACTGCACCAAGCTACTCACCTCAGCCAAGTGCACCTCCTGCTAAGTTCAGATCTAAATTCTGAGCACTTTCAATTTTTGGTCATTTTCTCAACTCCAAGTCAAGATGTGTGCAAGCACCAAGCTTGTTGACAAGTTAGAAGGTGTGGATAACTTCCATGCCTGGAAGTATAGGATTTCACTCATTCTTGAAGAGAATGACCTTGAAATATTCATCAAGGAAAATGTACCATAATCTGCAGATGCTACAGCTAAAGCAAAGTACCAGAAGGATATGGTTAGGGCCAAAAGAATCATTGCGGACTTTATTAAATATCACTTAATCCCTCAAGTGGCTTCTAAGAATACTACAAAAGAAATGTTTGATGAGCTAACCAGATTGTATGAATGAAGGAACATTAACCGAAAGATGAACTTGAGAACCCAACTCAAGAATACAAAGATGAAGAAAGGAGAAATAGTGCATGACTATTTCTATAGGTTCTCTCAATTCAAGGAACAGCTAGAAGCAATTGGAGATAACCTAGATGAAGATGAACTCATAATGACAACTCTTAATGGTCTCACAAGACCTTGGGATGAATTCATCCAAACTATTTGTGCCAAAAAGGAGAAACTACAATTTGACAATCTTTGGGAAGAATGTGTTCAAGAAGAAATGTTGGCATAGGGATAGACCTAGGGTTCAACTCTAATGGCACACCAACAAGCCCTAACTACTGGCCTTTTCAGCAACACCTGCGAGGCAGATGTAGTCTCACCCGAAGTAGCTATAGGGGGTTGTAGGACACAGATGTCTACAACCAGAGGAAATGTAATGTGGATCTAATACAACAACAACACAACATCTAGATATTAGTTACCAACTTAGACCTACTTCGCACATTTATATGTCAGATCTAACACAATAATGCAACAACCATGTATCAAAGGGATAAAGAACACTAAATCAATCACACACAACAACAATATGTACGTGGTTCACCCTCTCCCTAGGGCTACATCCACAAAACTGTGCTTTATAATATATGAAGTGAAAGCATACAGTCCTATCTGTGCTCTTAGCTAGCATATCTTTTCTCTTTCTCCCTTTCCTAAGCACCCAACTGTAGGGTTGATATTCGCACCCAGCTGAAGATATTACAATATAGAATGCTCTCTCAACATAATACTTCTCTCTCAGTAATAACAATCACTCATCATCCCATCATCGAACTAATAACAATCAACAACAACAACCCATCCCAGGTCCTTTTGACCTTTATTTATACATTACAATATCTCACTGACCGCCATAGGCCGAAACCTAAGTGCTAAAACCCTAGATACAGAAACCCTATGTGTCTAAAACCCTAGGTCAACTTGACCCATGTTTTCAGGGCTTCGCCAACCTGTCTTTCCTTCTTTCCCACGAGGTGCTCTAAAGCATCTACCGGTGGCTTTTTTTTCTTGTTGATTTGTCCATGATCTATATTCCTTGTTGATCTGTCGTCCTCGATCTCCTCGTCCAATGACTTGATTTCTCTTAATTTTCTTAGTCTTTTTTTCTCTTCTACTCACTTTGACCCACTATCATTCACTAGTCTTCCGCGCAGTTCACATTTCATCTTTTCTACCTTAATCTTCTCTTTCTTCCATAACCAAGGGCCAACAAGAAGCAAGAGTAGCTAACTGAGAAGAAGTATTATGAAAGGATGAAGATCAATCCCTAGATGCTCATGCTAAAGGAAGAAAGAGAAGGTCTCACTTCAAGAAGGAGACCCACCTACATAAGGAATCTCACTCCCCAAATAGATTCATCCATAAAGAATCTCACCCTCCAAGGAGATTCCAGAAGTTTCAAAAAGGTCAAAGAAGAGAAAATGATTTCTACTCTTATCAATGTTCCCATTGTGACAAGATGGGACATATTGCTAATAATTGTCCAGCTAGAAGAGAAGAATACAAAAAAAGAAATAACAAAAGACACCATGCTCATGTAGTTGAAGGATGAGCCACCCATGAAGATGATTAAAGAAAAGATTAAATACTATGTCTTATTCTCTTCCTTCTCAGGATCTGTGTCACCTAGAGAGGACACTTGGCTCATAGATAGTGGTGCTTCTAAGCACATGATAGGTCAAAGAGACATTCTCTCTAGCCTCACAGAAAAGAACTTTCCCCAGAAAGTTATACTTGGAGATGATTAGAAATACCCTATCAAAGGAGTGGGAGATTCCACCTACAAACTTGATTCAGGGACCTTAATGAAGATGAAGGATGTACTATATGTACCAAGTTTGACAAAGAATTTACTGTATATCTCAGCTCTAGATAAGAAATGCTTCAGGGTTGCGTTCATAGATGGTTAAGTCCTTATGTGGCCTAAAAAAAAAACCATAGAAGATGCAATTGTTATTGGAATAGAAGAAGGTGACATGTATAAATTAAAAGGTCACTCAGATGCAACCTTGACTCACTCCACTGAGAATCCATGTGAAATTTTGCATAGAAGACTAGCTCACATCAACTACAAATCCTTACCATATGTGAGCAAGGAAGTTACAGGTCTGCCATATTTCAAGGTTGATCATGAAGGTGTGTGCAAGGGATGTACACAAGTAAAGAACATAAAGAACCCTTCCCCAAGAGTGACAATAAAGAAGAAGGAGTCTTGGAGCTCATCCACTTAGATGTGTGTGGCCCAATGCCATCAATCTCTATTAGTGGGTATGTAAACTATGTGTCATTTAATGATGACTATTCTCGCAAGACTTGGGTTTACTTCTTGAAATCAAAGATGAAGTGTTTGGAAAATTCAAGGAATTCAACGCCTTGATAGAGAATCTCTCTGAAAGGAAAATCAAGATTCTCACATCAGATAATGGAGGAGAATACACCTCAAAAGAATTTGTAATATTTTCTAGAGATGTCGTGATTTAAAGGGAGCTCACCACTCCCTACAATCCTCAACAAAATGGTGTAGCTAAAAGAAAGAACATAACTATAATGGAAGTAGTGAATACCATGATCCACGATAAAGATCTTCCAATGCACTTATGGACAGAAGCAACAAGAACAACAATGTATGTACAAAACAGATTATCCCATAGTGCACTTGGGATCAAAACCTCCACAGAAATGTTCTTCGAAAGAAGCCAGAAGTAAGCCATCTCAATATATTTGGTTGTCCAATGTTTGTACACATTCCGAAAGAGAAGAGAACCAAGTTGGACCCTTCAGGAAATAAGAGAGTATTTGTTGGATATTGTGAGGTCTCAAAGGCCTTCATAATTTATATACCAGGTTACCATCACATTGAGATCAACAGAGATGTAACCTTTGATGAAGATGAAACACTCAAGAAATAAAGGAGATGTCAGCTTGATGATGTAAATGAAGAAGAACTTGTAACTCCCAGAGTTGCAGAACCAATGAGGGAAGTCACAATTTCCCCTAATGATGAGATTCAAAAAGATCATCATATGATAGAATCTCAAGAACCTCCCCAGATGACGATCTCTCATAAGAGAAAGCTAGCTTGGGCGAGGGAACTTATTCAAGATGGAGAGAAGTAAGGTGCCCTAGAAGGAACCATGAGATAAGTCAAGAAACCTAAGCCATTCTCCAATTATATTGCTTTGATGTGTGATCTGATAGAGAAGGAGCCTACTTTCTTTGAAGAATCCGTTCAAAAGAAAGAATGAGCAGATGCCATGATAGAAGAATACCAATCCATTATAAAGAATGATTTATGGGAAATAGTTCCCAAACTGAAGAACAAAGATGTGGTATCTTCCAAATGGTTATACAAGATAAAACATGTTTCTTATGGAAGTATTGAGAAATATAAATCAAGGTTTGTAGTTCATGGCTTTTATCAAAAGAAAGGCATTGACTATGAAGAGACATTTGCTCTTGTATCTAGATGCACTTCTATCAAAACCATCATAGCTCTTGCAGCTAAGATGAAGTGGAAGTTACACCAAATGGATGTGAAAACAACCTTCTTAAATGGTGTCATTGAAGAAGAAGTGTATATAGAACAACCTCAAGGGTTTGAAGTTGAAGATAGAAAGACTCATGTCTATAGGTTGAAGAAGGCTCTGTACAGATTGAAGCAAGCTCCTAGAGCTTGGTATGGAAGAATTGACAGTTTCCTGAGGAGTTTGGGCTTTACCAAGAGTAAAGATGACTCTAACCTTTACTTCAAGGTTATGAATGATGAGCCAGTTATATTATTGATGTATGTGGATGACTTATTCTTAATTGGAGAAGAAAAGTTCATCATTGATTGTAAGAAGAAACTCGTTGCAGAATTTGAGATGAAAGACCTAGGCCTAATTCATTATTTCTTAGGTCTTGAGGTTTGGCAGAGCCCAAAGAAGATCTTCCTTAACCAAGGGAAGTATGCAGTTAAAATACTGAAGAGGTTTGATATGTTGGAGTGTAAATCCGTTAGCACACCCATGGAAACAAAATTGAAGCTCTCGGTTGATACTTCGTTAGAATTGGTTGATGCCACGCTGTACGGAAAAATCATTGGATCATTGATGTATCTGACGAACACCAGGACATATATATGTTTTGTTGTGAACACCTTGAGTCAGTATCTGGTAGAGCCCAGACGTGTTCACCTTGTTGTTGCAAAACATGTGATGAGATACCTTAAGGGTACGTTGGATTTTGGTCTCTGTTATAATGGAGATCATGACTTCAGACTAATTGGTTATACCGATTCAGATTGGGATGGAAGTGTTTCTGATAGAAAGAGCACTTTAGGATGTTGCTTCAGTCTGGGGTCAACGATGACTTCATGGAAGAGTAGGAAACAATCCAATATTTCTCTCAGCATGGCAGAAGTGGAATAAATTGTTGCATGTTCCGCCAATTGTGAAGCCATATGGCTTCGGAAGTTGTTGAAAGATCAATTTGATTTGGAGATGGAAGCAACTGTGATTCTATGTGATAACCAGAGTTGCATAAAGATGACTTAGAACCCTGTGTTCCATGACAATTCGAAGCACATAGAAATCCGGTATCACTACATTCGTGATATGGTGCAAAGGGGAGCTATAAAGCTCCAATATGTTGGTGTAGATGAGCAGGTTGTAGATGTGTTGACCAATCCTCTGTCTTGTGTAAAGTTTGAGCACTTTCGAGACAAGCTTGGTATAGTCTGAAAGGACCTCTCTTGAAAGGGGGAGTGATGCTAATGATACTATGTTATCCTGACCAACAAGGGATAGTTCAATTCGGATTTTATATCCTAGGGGACTGATCATCCCTGGACATATCTCGAAGGTCCGGTAAGGACAGTCTATCAGAGTACCTGTGCATGTATATGCTAGATGTGGTTAGTAGTGGTAGCTCTATTAGGATTTTTATAATCCCAGGGAATCTTATGATTCCTGGACAGATCCTGAAGGTTCGATAAGGACGATTTGTAAGAGTATCACATGGTAGCTCCGTTAGGATTTTATATCCTAGGGAATCTTATGATTCCTAGGTAGATCCCTAGGGGATGTTAGAGTACCACAAAATGGTGTTGATACACCTACCTCATTTTCCTGCCCCATGATGTTGATGATGTTGTTGTTTCTCCAGCCTCGTGTTGTGATGATGTTGTTGCTCCAGCCTCATACTGTGATGATATTGCTCCAACCTCGTGTTGTTGATGATGATGTTGTTGATGTTGTTGTTATTGATTTTATGCTAACTGATGTTGATGTTTCAAGTTCCAACTTCATGCTATGAACGATGATGATGATGCTATTCTAGCTCCATGTTGTGAATAATGATGATAGTCCAGCTCCATGCTGTGAATGATGATGTTATTGATGATGAGAAAAACTTTCGATGATTTATAGATATGCCAGTCAGTGTTCCAGATGTTGTTGATGTTGTTCCCCTCTCTCTCTCTCTTGATGATGTTGTAGAATACCCTTCTTGTTAAGGAGGAGTATTGAAATATTGTAACTGCAAAGAATATTCTACTTATTATTGAGCTATTATCTTATAGATCAATCCCCTTTTGTGGATTGATCATGTCGGGCTTTGTATAAGACCAAATCCCATTTTGTGGATTGGTCAAACCCTAATTATATGTTGCTAATTAAGAAGTCGGCCCCGAAGCCTAATTAAAGTGGTTTTATCCACTAAGTGAAAAGGTCGGCCCTACTTAATGAAGAGACACCACCCTAGCACCTGCCAACGAGTATAAATAAGAGTGGAAGGTGCCTCATTAGCTCACTCACTCAAGTCAGTCATATAGTGAGCAAGTTTGATTGAAGTTGTAGTTTTCAGTTGCTGGAAGAAGGACGAGAGAGACACATTGCTCAGTCTTGAATATTCTCTAGTGTTTTTTTTATTATCTTGGCATTGTATTGACAATCTATATTAAGGAAGTTTTTGTTGGGTTTTATTTCCCGTGAGGGTTTCCTAGGATAAATGTTGTGTACCTTGTGATTGTGTATCTTTCAGTGATCCTGCTTATGCTATTGTTGTCTAGTAAATTGAAAAAAACTTAATAGCAACTCTAAAATTTAACACCACTGAAGCCAATGCTCGTTCCCAACAAACAATATGTCTCCATCCTTTTACACAAGCCAAGCACTAGCTCAATCTAGTGGTTTTCTCAGTCAATCAGACTATAGTGCTCCTTATTTTGAGGATTCTATCAGGTGCCTCCACCACTACGGTCCCAAGACTCATGCTTGCGACCTCTGTTGCCTTGGTCAAATATGAGTGTGAATCCACCTCTGGTCTTCGCATAGGCTTTCACATCCTCCCATGCCTTCAATCTCAGACTCCATAGAGGACTAAATGTAAAATTTCCACTACAATACAAAGAAACCTAGAAGGACAGTCGTAGCAACCCGAAAAGGACAAGATTCAATGAACAAACATCCATCAAACTGTGATCATCGTTCGAGCCCTTTATCTGTAAGAATTTCAAAAAACAATGAATGTGAAGCCTTCCATCATTAATACTCACAGCATGAACTCCTTGCGCAAGCAACTAAATACAACAATTCACTTTAGGAATCATTCCACCAGACACAGTCCCCTGCTGCACCATTGTTTGCATTCAACCAATGCACTCAGAAAACACATAAATAACACAAACACATACATACATAAACACTATTTATTCATGACCACTGACCATCACCAGACTATTATTGACACCCAACAACCCAGTTAATATCCACCAAGGAGACAAAGCACCAAGTGAAGGGTCGACTCCTTCTGAATACTGTAATCAGCCAGAGTACAACCATCTTCCAGCTTGAAGCGAATATATATATATTTTGTTAAATTGTTTCCTGCCCACAAAGCGTTGATGGCCATATCTGCAAAGAGACATATCTAAAGAAAAATGTGACAGTGGCGACTACTGTTCCGCTCGTGTCTTCAGCGCCAAGATTTGTTTTGGGTGCTAAACCCTTTATGGGGTTTTTGATAGTCTCCCAAAGGAACTGCTGCTTTCCATTCTCAATCACTCGCTCGATTGCTCCCTCTTTCGATAGCACCCTTGCTGCAAATCTTCCCCATGGTCGCTTCCTCTCTTCCTCTGCTGTTGCTAGAGACCTCTCCGCTCTCCTTATGTTAGTCAGGCGGCACTCAGATCTCCTCGCCAAGTCCCGATCGGAATAGCGGCCAGTAAAACCAGTACTGCCCACTTTGTCTTCCACTTTACCATAGTTACCAAGTTCGAATTCGATAAAAATTAGATTGCTTAAAATTCAATATCTAAAAATAAATAAAAAAATTTGGGAATATACATCTTATAAATTCTCAAACATATTATTTTTCTCAAAATTTTACATACTGAAATCTTGATTGTACATTCAAAAGTGCAGACAAACACTGCATGTTTAAAAGAAACTCAGGTAAGCAAATTGTATGTACTAATTATGTAAAAACAAAATTCTGAAATTTATAATTGTTTTACAAAATTCTGGAATTTATAATTGTTTTACATAATTCTGGAATTTATAACTACAAACAGAATTGTAGTTTCAATTACATATTTTTTATTAAATTGAAAGAAAAAATTTACATTCACTAATAATTAATTATAGACAAAAGAAAATATGAAAACATAATAGTTTCATATTTCATATAAAGTATTAAAAGAATTACACATCTTCTTCAATTATATAACAGCAAAATTAATTATAAAAAGACAAAATACAAACTAAACTATACATAGGCTAATAACTACAGTATTGCAATACTATGCTATAAGCAACATAATTTGATGTATATTTATCTAAAATAAAAGTCTGCTGGATGTGAATAAAATCCATGAGGATTTCAGTCATACAACAAAGGTCCTAAATGAATGCACCTATATCTATCAGTGAGGGCATAGAGTCAAACCCTCGGAGACACACACTTTTCAGTGTTAGATTCAAAATAAAGAAAATAGCAAAAACATAATGTAAATAAATGAAGCAGTCAGGAAACCATGATGAACAGAGATAAATAAACAAAGGCAGAAAAGGCATACTCTATTCATCAAATGCTTCTGTAAATAATCATGTACAGAGATGTACATTTATAATACAAAAGATCATAACTGTCATGTAACTGTATGACAGTTAGGTTAGCTTAACTAACCAACTAACTTATGATTAGTGTTTTAACATTCAGAACATCAGGACAAAGGTTCGAATCTCCGAGAAAGAGAAACAAGCCAAAAGTCCGAACGGAAAAATAATACTACCAGAAGCATTATTGAGAGTCTAAAGCAATAATTGGGCATTTGTTCAATCATCTTCTGAAGTTACGATTTGGAGCACGTAGAAGATTCTTAAATGCTCATGGAAACTTTAAAATCCGTGTGTTATTTGTGCTATATTAAACATGTGGATAGTGGAGGATATCTAGACAAAAACAAGTAAATTAAATGTCGTCGATAATAACTGGGCATCCATTCAATCCACTTTTCAAATTTAAACATGTAGAAAATATCAAGACAAACGAATAAGTAATTAAAATGTTATTAAATAATGTGAATTATTAAGCTGAAATGCGTACACCTATTGACAATGGGCACATTTAATATGATATTACTACTTAATCAGTTTTATATGGACAAGATTAAATATTGTTGAAATATTCTTAGTCGTCCCAATAAATCAATGGTTGTGATTTCAACCACTAACTTCCTCACTATTATAAAGACATCGGTTTACATGTTTATTTTTTTACTTTTACTTAATCATATTTAAAATTTACTATGATGGCTAGCTGATTGCCACCTCTGAGTGATTAACGTTTCATTTTCTAAAGAACCCAAATTTACCAGCCACGATTTTCACTCCAATTATTATTTACTGAACAGATTTTCCTGCCTCGAACTCTTACCACGTTGTATTACCGCATCGATTATTTAATGCACAAAATTCTGCGGTTATTTAATACCCAAGACTCGGCCACCAACCACGAGTGACTTGTGGCTGTGCTCAACAACATCATGTAACCACATGATAAGAAAACACATCATATCAAAGTCCTGGTTTAGAAGGTACTTGTTGCTATGGAGCAGGCGAAGGGATTCGAGTCGTCGCTGCGTCATCCTGGTGTCAAGTGCGAGGCAGCACACAAATTGATTTCAACCTGAGCACAGAGGTACAAAGAGTGGGCCAAATTTCACCATTCCGAGGAGAAATCCTTCACCTATTGGTAAGCCAAGGGAATAAATATCGTTGAGTTTGGATTCAATGTAGAACGGTAATTTCCCTGTGTTGCCGACAGAACTTGAAACCTTAAAGAAGAGGACAATTCGACAAGTTGTTGAATATGGGGAAGGATTTTTCTACAATAGTGGAGAAGCGGTTGAATTTGTTGAGATGAGTTACTGAGGCCTTGACGAGTTTGTTAAATATTGTTCTGTAGGCTTGAAGATCCTAAATGGCTTGGAATTGGCACTACCTCGGACCAACTTCTCAAGAAAAGTTGCCTATGGCCGTGTTTTTGAAGAATTCGCATGTGGTAAGAGTCTCTGGGCACAACTGATCTTCACGTTGTGCCATTAAAAAGAGGGACAATCGCAGCCCATGGCAGTCAAGATGATGAGGCACCTCCAGCAAATAATCTCCCTGGCTCGTCATCGTGAACCCTCGTTTATCCCCTCTCGGTCATGAACCTCTGAAGAATGCATGAAATGAATTGGTCAACTAGATATTCTCGTACCTTATTCGAATTGGGCGAATTAATGCACAAACTGAACTGTACCTTTGAATTTTCGAAATGACGCCTTCTTGTTGAACTATGTGAACGATGGCATCAACCCAACTCTCTTCTAGTGGGCTAATTCTTCTGTGAGGAAACCAATGACAACGAGTCTCCTTCTTCAATGATCTTTATGCGTCACGACTTGGGCCCTCTTGTGAGGGAGTCAGGCCCAAACTTGCTCCGATACCAAATGAAGAGAAATAAACATGTGAGAGGATTACAATATTCAACCAACAACAATACAAAACATAAATCATGCACCAAATGTAACCTGGAAAAAATAGTCAATTAGATTTATTGGTTCCTTGACCAAACCCAGCCAAACTGGCCAAGTGAGCCTTCACCACTCACATCCTGACACATTACAATGGAGTTTCTTAAGCTTATTTAAAGGCTTCATTACATGAAATACCACGAGTCACCAATACCCTGTGTTTGAAACCACTATTGTTCACCTAAAAACTTTGACTCTCTTATCAAGTCAAGTTTTACCTAACCTAAACCTACCACTATTGTCAAAGTTCAAGGCTCATGCAAGTTGGTATCAAAGGTTTTGGATCCAGTCGATTCACAAGAAGAAGGTTGGGAAAATGAGATGTCACTCTACATGCAAGAGGTTTTATATGTGCATGCATAAATTGATTCCTGGTACAACGATCTCAAGTAGTATTTGTAGCATGGGACTTCTAGTCACCTAAACCAAACAAAAGAGGTCCTTAAGGCTCTGATCTTCCCATTACCATCTAATCAATGGCATGTTATTTCGAAAGAACTATGATGACATACTTCTTAGGTGCCTTAAGAAGTAGGATGTTGATAAAGTCCTTGCATAATTACATGATGGACCTATTGGAGGACACTTTTCTAGTGAAACTACAAATTTAGGGAAAATTTTAGATCTAAAATGGGCATCCTAAGTAAAATAATAAAGTAATAGTTAAAATGATAAAATAATATTGATGAATTTTCAAAGGGAAGGAAAGAAAACTATTTTTTTAAGCATATTTTTGACTTATCTCCTTATAAGTTTACTCAAATTTCAAGTGCAAGATCTCATTGGATAAGGAATTAAATTCTACATCCAACGAGTACCGACTCTGCATACTTTTGATATACCCATAGTAAGATAAACTGGAGATACATGGAAAAAATATTTTTCTTTTAAGAAACACATTTTATCATTGTATTTCCAGTTTATCTCACTTTGGGTCTATCAAATGTATGGAGGGTGGAATTTCACATCCAATAAGTGTTTGCATTGAAATTTGAGTAAACCTATAAGGAGATAAGTTGAAAATATGATTATAAAAACTAATTTATTCATTTCCCTCCAAAAATATTTACCCTTATGGTTGACATCAACATCTTGAATCTCTTTTAAAGTTGATTTTGATGGTACATTTTTTGTTTTGAGGCCCATTTGGGACCACTCTCCTAATGACCCATAAGATCTTGAGGGATAGCTATTATTAGCTGCCAGTTTTCAAACAACTACCACACTTACACCTAGAAATGGAATACATGTCAAAAAGTGTGTTAAATGAGAGAAGAAAATTGTAGTCCCGTTGCAACCTATGGCTAGAGAAGAACCTTTCGAGCAATGGGGACTAGATTTCATTAGTGAAATAAACCTACACTCTTCCAAATAACACCATTATATTGTGACTGCAATAGACTACTTCACACGATGGACCAATGTTGTACCTCTGATGAAAGTAAATGAAGAGGTTGTAATTCGCTTTCTAGAGCATCATTTGATCACCAAGTTTGGTGTTCCAACCACTCATGTCTTTGATGATGCTACATACTTTTATTCTTTGAAATTAACTGATTTTTCTTTGGATAGAGGAATCATTTTATGATATGAAACTAACTATTACCCCTAGGGAAATGGTGTAGTTGAATCCACCAATAAAAACCTTATCTACATCATAAAACAAATTGTAGTTTCCCATCAGAGAAATTGGCATAACACCTTACCTAACATTCTCTAGGCTGCCAAAGTAACCTTAAAATCCTCTTTAGGAACATGTCTCTACTTCTTAGTCTATAGGAAAGAGGCCATCCTTCCCCCAAATATCTTCCTACCATCTCTACAGTGATCTCAAACTTCATGTGGGTAGAATTGCCCAAACATACAAAATAGGATTGATACCAATTGACTCAAAATCTCGTCACCTATTATTAAAAGCCTACGAATGATTGCATGGCTTATCTATATATTTATAATATAATAATAATAAGTGGAGTCCCCTAGAAGAAAACATACAATGGCCATTTTCAAACATTTTCCTCAACACGTTTGCATATATTCATAACAGTGGTATTATGATTTCAGCTATGAAGCTTCAAAGTTATGGTATGTGATCCAAAGTTCTTATGGTGCTTGACATGTTTAGATGATGCAAAAGGTTTGTTCCATGGTGTATGTCAGTAATGTAGCTTGGTTTACTACTCAGCATCATGACATGACAGTATTCAGCATGGCACCTACAAAATTTGCAAAATACATGCTATGTTTTATCCTTATGACTATATCCATGTTGAAAATCAAAGTTACTTTTAATCTATTAACTTCAAAAAGTAATAGTATTAAGTTTATTAACTTGATAGCTTATGTGGTATGGAGCATTGATCTGCCTTTTTATATGAAAATACATCAAGAAACTTTGGTTATATATACATACATATATAATGGTATGTGATATATATTTAATGTTATCAAGGCATGGCCAATTAGGTGTTATAAGACATACAAGAGGTATGGACCATGACCTGTCTTAATGGATATGAGCATTAATGACATATTAGAAGTTGCATTGATTTTAAAATGTAATAGTCATGAGGTTTACATAAAACACAATTGATAGCATATGATTGAATGGCCTATTATATATGATTGAATACGTTCAAAGATATAATCCTTGGCCTATTACGTTGAGTATACATGCTGATTTGAAAAGGTATTATAGTGAAAAGACAGTATCGATGGTAATGAGTGAATGGCACTTGAGGTTGATATTGTGCATGGTTAAGTGAACTCACATGGGATATGCTATCAACTTTATTATGAGATTTCAATGAAATGAGTTTTATGGTTTCATTGTTTCATTGTTGAGTTGGCATGTGCATATGGTATATGGTTGTGAAGGGTGACGTAATGGGATGTCCATGCACTAAATTTGCAAGGACATGGGCATTTACTCCCACGGTCCCACATTTTACCACCTCATTTTTTCTTGGGTTTTGGTTATTTTGTTCTATTGAGGCTGTGAGAAACAGAGCTCAAGCTTGGCTTGGAAACCCTGTTCCTAGTAGTTGCAACAACCATCTTGGCCTAACACTAGTACAAAAGCTTCAAAGCAAGGTATTTACTCTCTAGTTTGTTGAATATCTCTTGTATGTGTTTTGCAAAGAAAATAAGTTAGCAATGGATTTGTTTCTTGAATGGTATTAAGTGTGTGGCTCATTTTCCTTGGTTTTCGCTCTTAAATGGAAATATTTCTCAAGGGTTTCTATTTGTAAAAGAAAAGGAAATGGTTTTACCCTCAGTTGAGTGTCTTCCTCTCTATTTTCATTTGTTTTCACTTTCCATTCCCTTGGAAGTTTATCAGTGATGGCTCTCGAAATCAAATGAAACAGACCCATTTTTTGTAAAGGTTTATGGGTTGTGACCTCAGTTTGAATTGTTGTACAAACTATTTATACGTCCAGCATAAGAAATACTCCAAGTTGGTCATAGTATTCAAATGGGTTGGACCTATTTTTTATATGTGTCAAATTATTTTCACTCTTAAATGAAATCTGCTTAAGGTTGCTCACTGTTGGGAACTTATATGACTAGCAATGAAATAGTTCTACCTATGAAAACCCTGAGTTGGGTTTCAAACTTGTTCCCATATTATAAATTATTAGTTTTAAATTTATATACAATTTTTTCGCTCTTACATTTCTTATGCAACCAACAATATTATGTGTCAACTCTTATTATTTGTTGAGCTTATGTGGGTTCGAACCTGGTGTTGAAATTATGATCATACTTAGAGGGGGGGTGAATTAGTATAAACTAATTTTTAATTTTTTTAACTATTCATCAATCATTCATTAGTTGAGAAACAATAATCACATATAAACTCAAATCACAATGCACAAAGTTTAACATGGAAACCTAATTGGGAGAAAAACATAAAACTTATCATTATAAATGTATGTAGGAATCAACCTATTGTTACAAATATTGTAGGCACCACCCTACAGGAGAAACCAATCTCCTTAACTGAGCACCAACTCAACAAGATGTAGGAACCAACCTACTAGAGACACCAATATCCTCAATTGAGCACCGACTCGACAACACTTGTAGGCACCAACCTACTATTACAATATTTGTAAGCACCAACCTGCTAGATACACCAATCCCCTCACCTAAGCAACAACTCAAAAATATATGTGTAGACATCAATCCAATATATTCATACACATATTACTTCTAAATTCACCTTCATGTTTCATTCCACAAACAATGCTTCAAACCCTAGTCACATGTAGCCTTCATTCCCTAGTGAGACTCATAACGTCATTCCTAGCATATGATCCCAGACTACAACATCACAACCTAAATACATCGCACATTGCAGCATCACAACCTCAAAACAACTCACTTTATAAAATCAAATACCTTCAGTCTTTCATAGTGCACCTTGAGCACAAGAAGATCCCAAGAAAATGCCTCAAATTTCTTTGCAAACCTTTATCTCCCAAAAAGATACCCCAACTCCTTTAATGCATCTTAGCTCAATTCTACGCACATCAAGATTGATATATTTCTTGGTTTCACTATAAATGTGCACATATACCCTATATTTATGTCCTCACTTTCAAAGATGACCTATAAAGATTGGCTGAGCCGACCTAAATTTTCAGGTTGGATTGTTGGATGGAAAAAATCACATCTTCTCATTCCTAGGGAGTTAGAGGGAATTACATATACCATTGGAAAGGTATCATAATAATATTTCCAACCATATAATCTATGCTCCCATTTGAGCTTTGTATCTAGGGTAAAAATATCTTCAAATATAGGGTATCCAAACCGAGCATCAATAATCCAAACACAATGTTTCCAACAATCCCCATCTTGCGATGTTTATCTTGGACATCTATAGTCTCCCCTTGTCTTTGACATCAATGAAAAACATATTTCCAACACTTGTTTTATGGGTATAGTTTCCATTTCATATTCATATACGTTGGTTAACTGCTTGGTTATATAATATTTGAACCTTGATTTTATAAAGGAGCTTGTTACATATGACTCGAAAGGAGCCATAAATGTGGTCATATCTATGGAAATTTTTTGGATTTGAATTTGATGGTTTGATGCAAGAGCATCGTACACAGCTAGCCAAGCAAGCATAAAGG
>JASDQU010736696.1:0-10119 GCA_032191745.1 Picea mariana | reverse complement strand
CAACACCCTTCAAGCTTATAATGTTATTCTTGCAATTGTGAAAGTTTCAATGCCAGTAGGTCAGTAATAATGAGGGGTGATCTTCTCTCTGAACTGCTAACGGAGGTTTAATTCTGGTGGCCACCGTTATGGGTATCTAGTTCGCTCTGTTCGAGGGCTTGATGTCGAACCCTAACTGCGAGCTCTGAGGATTTGAGGCAAAGAGCAGTTTCCTGACATTCGTAAACCACCAAAAAATCGGGATCAATAACTCCCAATCTCGGGTGCATTCCATACGACTGATCAAAGCGAGTTATGTGCAGATGGAATTTAAAAACAACGTAGAGATGTGGGCGAATTTCTCCATAGTCCGCGAAGAGCCCCCATCAAAATAGTATTCCTCTTAAAAATCTGTAAAAGAGAGGATGCTAACAATTGTGGAATGAGTAAATTGTTTACTGTGCTAAGGTCGCGTGAGGAAGAGAAACCCTAATGCGTAGACATTGGTGAGTGCGAACAATAGACACTAGAGGGGGGAAGTGGATTTTTCGCAGTTTCTTATCTTATCTGATGTCTTTCTGGATATACAGTATAAACTTTTACCTTTCTAAATACAGTTGAAAAAGACTATCGAAAAGAGAGGACTCACCATGCTCAAAATACTATGGATAGTTGTGAGGAAAACATAATACTCACCCACTGATTTCCTTCATGCAAAGAGAAACATTAATGTAACGTTGGTTCTCAGGGAATAGTAAAGGTAATGTAACATTGGTTCTCCACGAATAATCAAATATGGGTGCAGGGAATAATCAAATATGAAAATCCTACACATGGATGTTTCTACATGGGAGGAAAGGAAACACCAAATAAATGGTATGGATAGTTTCCATAGGCCCGAAGAACTATAGGGCTCTAATACCACTGTTAGATACATGTTTTATATAATCATCTAATGTGCATGTTATTAATCATATGATACACATATATATACATGATGTGACCTTTGGATTCATCGTTCAAGGTCTCTCGGATTCCTATTGACCTTTACTATCACTTGACGTTTCATATTTCATCAAGTGGATAACCCTAAAGGATTATGTTTCCAACATGTTTGAATATAAGGATACCTTGCATATGTGTAAGAATATCAAAATATGAATGAAGAGTTTATTTCTTATATGGATAAGGCATTATCCCCACATCTTGTATCACTTTCCATAAATTGTTCCTAAAATTCTTCAAACATATTTCATTTAATTTCATGAAATTACTCCCGGTGTTTATGTGAATATAAAACTTTAACGAAGAAACCTACTAGCCGATTGATGTATATGACATTGGTTCTAATCAAAAGAAGACATATGAATAGTTTATGTTGATTTGGAAGAATCATGTGGATAAGAGGGATATTTTTGGCATACTTGAATGTTGTGGAAAATGGCTTATAAGTGTTATGTTATAGTTGGTGCAAACTGGTTATTTGAATCTTGTTGGACATATTGTTTTTCATCCACTTCAAGCACCTTTTGTTTCTCCTCTGCAACCCCACCCGAGCATGGTTGATTTTCCTGGGCCACCTCCTAGGAAACTAGCCAATGATGGTTGGGAGAGCATACCTGGAAACCCTCCTTTTGGTATAGTCCATTGGCCCAATGTATCATTGTCACCACCTCTTCCTATGAATATTATGCCTCACATTGCTTCAACAGCCTCCATGGCACATTCTATCCAAAATCCCATAAACTACAAAGCACTTCCCCTTAAACCTCAGTGGGATAAAGGAAAACATCCTATGATATCCTTTATCTCTGATTCATTTGAGGCCCTTTCCATACAATCAAAACTACCCCATGTCCAACCTAAAAATAATGAAAGGAGAATGAATTTTAATGACATGCACCCTGAAGTGTCAAGATTGGAAGGAAAGAAGTTTGTTGATCCACACTTACTTAAGCACAAGACTACTCTTTCGAAGGGAAGTAGACAGAGGGAGGCTACTTCAAACAAAAAATATTATTTCTGATTTTATTTTTATTGTTTGATGACACTTTCACGTTGACATTCGAGGTATATATTTTGGGACATCAAACATGATATTATTTTGAAACTTTTTATATAATGTCATTATAATATTTTTTGGAGATATAAGTGTTTGATGACGTGGCATGTTAATATTGGTTGCTTTTGATATATTTTATGATGTTGATATATGCATGACATTTTATTAGAATATGGAGTTACAAGGGAAATGTTGAAAATAAAAGGAATAAAATACATATGGAGACCCCACCTATTAATTATTATTTATTATTTACCCTTATTATAAAATAAAGTTGTCATGTCCTAACTAAAGTTATTTAACTTTATAACAACAGGAAGGTTAACTACTTAAACTACTTTTGAAGACATAAAAGGAGGAAAGAAAAGACAAATATGAACATGAGAAAATACAGAGATACTTTTGATAAGGTTTATTTTTGCGAGTTCAAGCCTGGCTACGAGTCCCTCGGGCTGCTGCTTTCCACTCCCATATCATCCACTATGTGGGGAAGTATTGGGGTGGGTTCCCAATGGGTTAGCTTCCATCTGGAAAAAAAAGGTGAGAATATTTATTCATTCATTCATTTATGAGTTTCTTGATAGCTAAGTTATCTTATTGATAGAAAGGTTATTCTAAAGGTGGTGAAAGAAAGGACTAGGAAGCATTGATTATTGACATGCTCCAATTAGGTCATTAATTCATCTTGATAGTCTATTTAGTATTAATTAGAAGTCATGGATTTAGTTTCAGTTTTGATTACTGCTAGTTTTGCAAATTCAAGGCTATGATGTACTTGTAGCTTGGATTGATCAAGTTCATTTTCAGTCTTAGTCTTCTTCTTTGAGACATCAGTTGTCTATGTATGATTCAAATTACTTCTTAGACTTCTAAGTCTAAGTTTGATCCAAACTCTCGTAGGGGTTTGTAGAGAGAAACTTGATTGTAACTCAAAATGATATCAATACAATCTTATGTTGATTTCTTCTCATTTTTTAGACTTGTTTTGCACTGAATTTTCATATTTATGTTATCTTGCATTTACTTATTCAATTGTTTATAAATTTCATTTGAAAGCACTTTTTTTTATTTTAAAATTAATTTTACACAAATCATACAAATTTTATAATAGCATCAAATCCAAGAACTTATTTATTGAGGTCTGATTGAGATTTTTGATAGGATATAAGCCCCAGGGTGATAATCTTGCCTATCTCACCTAGCCTAGTGAGCTTCAAAAATGCTTGATTGAGGATATATCCATTCGTTGCATCAACAATACCTTGCTTAAACTTGAAGAAGAAAGAGAGAAGGAAAATAATAAATTTTGTGTTCATCAATAGAACATTAAGAGATGGTTTGATAAGAAGTTCTGGAGAAAAGGACTTCTGTATGGGAGACCTTATGTTGAAATGGGGAAAACCACATGAAGAGGAAGGAAAACAATCTAAATTCCAACAACTATGGCTTGGTCCTTACTTGGTAGTGGATAAACTTGTCCTAGGCATGTAAAGATTGCAAAAACCTCATGGGATAAGTAGACCTCCTTCCTATCAATGGAAAAAAAATGGAAAAATACTTCAATTAGCTTCCCTAGGAAAAACGACTTATATATAACCATTTTCCTTTGTTTTCCTTACTTTTAGTTGTTTTCTTTTATTAACTAGTTCATTTTCAAAAAAATGGTATGCTATATCCTTTTTCAGAAGTTAATCACATGTTTCCAATGCTCTTCTTACTTCAATGATCCTTAAATACAACTGGTCATTATCATGGAAATACACTCTAAGCCCAATAGATAGGACACTATTTCTCATTCTTTATTTGCTACCTCAATCTAGTACTTGAGACTTCGACTTAGTGGTGGAACCCTACTTAGAGAAAAATTGGCTATGAGAAACTCATACCTAGTTCTAAACATAATGTTGTTTACCTCTGAGGCTCCACTCACACATATAATAATGATTGATGTCTTACCTAGAAGTTGATGGAGTGTCCAAGGTATTGCACATAAGTAAGGTGCTTAACATAAAGCATGAATATCTACAACATTTATTGTTAATAGGTATCATCCCACATGCCTTTAGAGGATGACTGAGATTTGTTATAGTCCAAAATGCCACCACTATGCATTATTGACCATGGCCCATCCATACACACACTTGAAAACCACTTTTGTTGAGTTTCCTACCAAAAAACATCAATTTTTGAAGTGTACGCACCTTGATACATGGGCATCCCGCATACACACTCGACCTAATCATTGACACCCCACGTTTAATCACAAAAGTTGAAAAAAATTTAAAATTATGTTCTTCTTGACGAGGTTTACGGGCTATGTTGGGTTGCATAACCATTCTTACCTCTTGTATCCCTTCTCACCACTGAATAACCATCTAATTTCCATATAATAAGGGCCCTAGGGGGGTCATTTGAGATAACTGTAGAAGAAGCAAAGAAACTCTGCCCAAATTTATCCTTCTTTCTCTTTGAGCTTATGCTTCCAGTTCTGAGTATCCATCCTCAATAATCTCATTCTCTCATCCTCTTTATGCAATCCATCAAACCCCTTAGTTTCGCATGTTGATTGTGAAGATTTGCTAGTGATTGTGGGATTAATGCATTTGGATTCTTATTGGAGGAACCTAAGCGAGGTTCGTGGAGCGGTGTCGACATTAAATATTTTGGTTGTAATCTTCCTTATATGTTATCAATAAAAGATAGCTTTCATTTACCAATTCATGTGTCTATGTTCTTGTGAATAATTTTGAATGTTTATAACTTATTTCATGAGAATTAGTACATATTTATGTTAATAATGATTGCATATATGCTCTTGTAGATTTCTTTTTGTGTTTTTTCAGGTTATCTTTGGGAGGAGATCTGCAACTTAGGAGCAAGAAGTAGACAAAGGGGATCTACTACGAATGTAAGGATACAAGGTGTCATCTTCATCTTTTTCATGTTTCCCTTGTTTAAAAGAAATCATTAGGGTTTGTGAGATTGGGTAAGAATAGGTCAGTTTATGTCTTTTAAGGAGTCATCGCTCTGCCTAGCCATTAGACCTTAACTAGGGGGATTTTTCCCAAAGAAGAATTGGTAACTCAATGAAGAATCACAAGCACAAGGGCTTAAGGAACTACAAACAACGAGATCAGACTCAAAAGGAAACTCAAGATCACTCGGACCAAAAGGGGGAAGCAAGGGCTCCCATGCCCCCATTGGATAAAAAAAAAGATCAATTGCTAAGACCATGTCTCGAGAAGGAAAACGTGATTGAACAGGTTCCTTCTCATAAGTAATTGAACATCGAGGATAATACGCCACATAATTTACCCATGGCGGGGTAGAGTCTACATGAACACTAATAACATATAAATGGGCAGCCTGAACTAACATCGAATTAGGATGGTGATTATCAGATGCCAGCTGGTCGATAGTGACAATGCTTCCATTGTGAGGAAAATGCATCACCCGGAAGAGCGTAGACACCACAACGTTCATAGCATATACATAATCACACCCGAGAAGCATATTGAAATCTAACGGGCCTTGCACCACTATAACATCGACAAGGACAATATTTACACCTAACAATATAGGAAACTGAGGAAGAATCCCCAAATATTTACTAGGACGTCTGTCAAAATCCAACATCTCATGTGAAGCAGACACAATCTCAGGAGAACCCAAATCTTTCCAGGCCGAGGAGGATAAAATACTTGCAGAGGCTCCTTCATCCACAATACATCGGTAAATGTTTTTTGAATTAAATTCAACCCTTATTTGAAAGGGTGTAGAAGAAGGAAGGTGAGGCTCAAGAAGGTCATTCCAATCAAAGGAAACCATCCTAGGACTTGGAGGGGGTGTGCTTGAAGTGAGTGAAATTCCCCCTTGTTCTGAAGGTATTGAACTGGAAATGCTAAAAACATAGTCGGTAGACACATCACTCCCCATCAGAAGAGTGGGATCAGTCGAACATTGCATTAGCGAGACCACTTTGGTAGACTCAACACTCTCCAAGAGAAGAGTGGGATCAACTAAAGATTGCATTGACGCAACCACTTTCTCAACCATTGGATGAATAGTCTGTGAGAAAACATAGTCTAAAGGTGCATCACCCCCCAAAAGAGGAGTGGGATTGCTCGAAGATTGCATTGACATGATCGCTTCATCAACCAAAGGCTGAATAGATTGTTGGGAAAATAAAGAAGACTCAGAATCAGAAGAGCTTGCAATTAGGGACCACAATATTCATACCTCTATAATTCTATGGCATAGATGAGTAAGGTGATATCCCTTGTAAAGTTTACAAGGTAACTTAGGCTTACGTCCTATCCATATAGGTTTCTTAATAAAATCAATGCCCCTAGCATGACTAGCAGTGGCTAGTTTCTTTCCCCCAACATGACTAGCAGAGGTTGTTGACATATCACTCGTATGACTTGCATTGATGAGACTCATGCCCCTAGCATGACTTGTAGTGGTTGGTTGCACATCTCCAACATGCCTTGCAGAGGTTGGTGAATGGTCTATAATATGACTCGTAGAGGCTACATATCCATTGCCAGTATGACTAGCAGTGACTAGACTTTTTCCCTCAGCATGATTGGCAGAGGTCGAAGATTTCTTCTTCTTATTCTTCCTCTTTCTATTTTGTTTGTAATTTGGGTTATTAGTAGCTAGAATTTCACTAGAGAAGGCAGAAGGAGGAGGAGAAGGCTTTGTTGACAAAGGAACATCAACATGATGCCCATGACATAAGGTTCTTAACTGAGAAGAGTCAAGAGCATTCAGGACATTTGGAATGGTACTCAACGAAACTGGTAATCCCACATTCAACCCAGGAATGTTAAAAGTGGCCATCAAAGGAGCACCAACATTTACAAAGAAAGGAAAAGCACAAGAATCCCCTTGTGAAGGGGTTCCTTGGTTGGTATCATCAGGAACTTTGGTCATGAAGGTCTTATGCACAAGTTCTTCCCTTGCGGGATCATTCAAGTCCGTAAAAGTCTCACACACTGACTCTGGAAAATCAGTGGTATAAAAATATACACCTATAAGGAGGCGTCTCCATGTTTCTAATTTGGGGGAAAATCCCCCTATCCAGGTCTAATGGTTAGGCAGAGCGATGACTCCTTAAAAGACAAAAATTTACCTATTCTTACCCAATCTCACAAACCCTAATGATTTCTTTTCAACAAGGGAAACATGAAAAAGATGAATAATGACACCTTGTATCATTTCGTTCGTAGTAGATCATGTTTGTCTACAACTTGTTCCTAAGTTGTAGATCTCCTCCCAAAGATAACCTGAAACAATACAAAAATCAATCTACAAGAGCATATATGGAATAATTATTAACATAAACATGTACTAATTCTCATGAAATAAGCTATAAACATTCAAAATTATTCATAAGAACATAGATGCATGAATTGGAAAATGAAAACTCTCTTTTATTGATAACATATGGGGAAGATTACAACCAAAATCTTTAATGTCAACATCGCTCCACCTCGACTGGGTTCCTCCAATAATACTCCAAGTGCATTAATCCCACAATCACTAGAAAATCATCACAATCAACATGCAAAACTAAGGGATTTGATTTAATACATAAATATGATGAGAAAATGAGATTGTTGAGGATGGATACTCGGAACTAGATGCATAATCGAGGAGAGAAAGAAGGAGAAATTTGGGCAGAGTTTCTTTGCTTCTTGCAAAGTTATCTCAAATGACCCCCCTAGGGCCCTTGTTATATGGAAATTAGATGGTTATTCGGTTGTGAGAAGGGATACAGTAGGTAAGAATGGTTAGTCAACCCAACATAGCCTGTAAACCTCGCCAGGAAGTGCATAATTTTTAATGTTTTGCAACTTTTGTGAGTAAACGTGGGCTGTTAATGATCAGGTCAAGTGTGTACGCGGGTTTCCCATGTATCAGGGTGTGTACACTTCAAAAAATGGTGTTTTTTTGGTAAGAAACTCAACAAAAGTGGTTTTCAAGTGTGTACGTATATGGATGGGCCATTGCCAATAATGCATAGTGGTGGCATTTTGGACTATAACAAGATCTCCCATCCAACTCTATCTTAAAGAAAAAAAAAGAATAAGTTAAAGGTAAAGGCCTAGGAAAGGAATTTCAATTCATGTGGGAAATGCATGTATCTCCATCTAGGTTATGGATGCTTGTTGGTAGGGAATCAAGGCCTATTATACTAGGGTAACTCTATCAAGGTTATGGATTCTCACTAGTAGTGGAGAAACACTATAGAATGTGAATAATTAGCCTAAGTCTTCAACATTCCTTGCATGTAATTACCTTGTGACATTGCACTAACCTCTGAGGGAGAATTAAGTGGGGCAATGAACTAGATACCTCTTCCTCATAACTATAACTAGTAACCTACTCAAACTAGATATGAACACTCATCTAGTTTATCTAAAGGACAAGGTAGAATGGGACCCTTCGGGATCATAATCTTAAGTGATTCAACAAGGTAAAATATCTTTAAAAAAACTAGCAGTCATCTTAAGTTTTGTTTGTAGATATTCATGGTTTCCCTCAATGTGTCACCAATTGTTGAGTTGGCAACAACCCCCTCATGTTATTTGTATTTTTATCATTTGATGAAGGTAAACATAGTCATGGGGCCCCTCCTTCTCTTTTGGATTTATAAGCCTTCATGAATATTGTTGTGCATTGACTCTTTACTTTTAAGTTTCCATGAAGTTTACTTTGGTTCTTTTCCTTGAAGCTCACTAGAGTCCTAAATATTTTCCTCAAATTTAACCCATTTTTTCCTTCAGGCTTTTCCTAAAACACTTGTGCAAAATTTGTTGTTACAATGTGTAGTGATTTGCTTCTTTACCTCATATCATACAAAAATTATTTACCTACAACATTGTGTCATATCATGCCAAAAAACAATTTGGTCACAATAAAGGGAAAATCATCAATTTTGTTTGTATTGTCACAAAGGGAAATTCCCAAATCGCTTTTCATCCTCCTCTTCATCACATCCTTTGATTTTTATCTTCCTTGTGACATACCACACTCAAAATATATTTCCATGTGACATATCGCATGGCCTAAAGTTTTGTTTCTTCCTGTCGTATCACACATAGTTTGTTTTTCATGTGACACGTCACATGGACCCAAAGTTTCAAATTTTGTGTCATATCACACATGAATTTTTTTTTAGCACGATACGTCGCACTTCCTCAAACTTTCCCTCACCATGATAAAATTTATTTATCACACCCATTAAAGTTTCCTTGTGAAGTGATACATTGGCATGACCCTTGATGTGACACTTCAACATTTTGAAAGACAAAAATATTCTTTTTCAATATATACAACAACATGTTTTGTTAATTCATCCTCCACCATTTTCATTTGAATATTTTTCTTTGTCGCCTCGAGCCACTGAATGTAGGATTCTCTTAGTTGACCAAGTCCTTATACAAATTTGCATCAAGAGAGCCACCAACCAACATCCACCAAGTATTCATTTGTCTCAATGGTTTTATGTAAATGTGTTGAACCTGCACATAGTAGATCTAGCTAGCAAATGACATACACAATTTGCAGAGAAAATATGAGAAAAGAGAAGTAGGAGAGAAAGAATGGAAGAATTCTCATTAACCAAATGAATGAATAATAATTCACACATGATATACTTTGTATAAATAAACTAATGAACATTGGAGTAGAAACCAATGCCCCATAGTGGTGGTCTAGAGTGATCTGGACACACACCAATGGTTACGGGAGTAAACTACCACCTAGTCTAGTCTCTCAGGCAGTTACGGGAGTGAACTGCCACATATTCTGAGTTAACTAGTCTCTCAGTCTTCAGTTAACTGACTCAAACAGAGGGAATTGAGGGGGAGATTGCTGGGGCTCAGAAATGTCCTATTCTCATCCACCTTTCCCTTCATTATTCTTCACATTTCATCACCCCATTAACCTTTCACGATATCATTTTCATAAATATACTTGGGTTTCACCTTATTGTTCTCCACTTTATTCATTTTAGTATTTAAAATGAATTTGTGATTAAATTTTAGAAAATCAACATGTTTTCATAT
>JASDQU010736695.1:208614-219931 GCA_032191745.1 Picea mariana | reverse complement strand
GAGAGGAGCTGTGGAGGTTTTCCTGCTGTGACCACTTCACCCCAGGGTGGGGGTGGCACGCAGTCAAGGAGGCATGAGTGGGAAATTGAGAAGTCAAGGCACAGAGGAGATCCAGACCTTACGCTGATAGAAGAGGGACGTTGTTTGTGCAAATCTGAGATCCAATTCGCATAGGAGGCAAGGAGATAATGTGAGGAGAGATCGCAGGTGGTCGGCAGAAGAGCATCAAGATGAGGGAGTGTCACATATGGCACCATTAAGGTTGCCAGACTTTAGAAGCATGTGAGCTGAAGGAGCGTACAGAGGCAGCGCAAGTGAGGAGCAGGAGTCATGGGTGGAATAATGGTGTCCTGTCTCAGGGGGAGGATATTTAAGGCACGTGAGGGGGAGGTGAGGTGGCACATGTCCAGACAGTGTGACGCATGCTGGGGGGAGTGGTTTAGGCCACCATGTGGACACCCACATCCGGGGATAGCCCCATGTAAACTAATAGGCTTTTTGCTTTATTATTGGTGGTATTTCCCAACCCCCAAGAGTAATCCAAAATATTTTATCCATCAGATTCTATGATGACTCCCCGCGCACTTGTCGCCCTTGGGTTACCTGCAGAAGATTCATCAAAGAAAAGAATAGGAGAGGATTGTTGTCATTTCCAATCAAGGAAATCGAGGTCCCTGAGCCATAATTATCGTTTTTTCCTCTTGGTAGCTCTGTTTGGTGAAGGGAACTGTCTTGGGTAGTTTGGACCCAAAATGTTAGAGATTTGAACTGATATGGAAAAGAAGACTTCATATATTAAGCCACAAGTTTGTGAAAAAATGTGTTACGGTGGGGGGAGCTTCTCATGAAAGATGGCCTAGTTCCTTGCTAGCCAAATTTCCCAACAAACAAATTTGGGAATTTGTTTCCATAAAAGGGAGAAGAAATTATTGTTTTTGAAGCTGCTAGCATATCTTTGTTTCCGAGAAACAAACAAATCATTCCAGTTCTCTTGTGGAAAGGATTGGGGAAAGAGAGAGAGGTAAAGAAGGTTCCAGATTTGAGAAGAGTAAGAACATCCCAAGAAAAGGTGAGGGATGGATTCTGAGGCTGCAAGGCAGAGAGGGCATCATGAACGACCCATTTTTCCTCTTTTTTGCAAGTTCTCCATCGTTAAGATTTTACCATGAACCATCAACCAACAGAAGATATTTAATTTAGGAAGAGAAAGTCCAGACCATATCTCTTTCCATATTTTGGAGACTAGAGGGCCCTGAACAAAGGATTGAAGGAAATAGTAACCTGCTTTAACTGTGTAACTACAGAGTCCCCAAATACGAGAGTCAAATTTATGTGAATTAATGGGAGCATAACCTGCCAACATATTGAAGAAGAGGGAGGTCAAAGGGCGAAGGTGAGCAGGGGTGTCTAGAGGTTTCCAGTTGATCCAATCGACATCAGGGACCTAGATGCAAAAGTATTAGAGAAAGAGAATAAATTTGGAGTAGCACGAGTCTTTCAAGGGGCGGAGGGAGTCTTGTCTTCCAATTGGTTCTAGATCTAAAATACAATCTGTCCAAACATTTATCTAAGATCCATTTCTCAAGGACCAATAGATTTAATATTTGATGAGTTGAGCATAATGCTTCAGGAGACGCCAAATTGGGAAGCCATGGAGCTTCAAAGAGGGGGTATCCAAGCAGCGCAATCTTGAGGAGTTGAAGTATTTGGATACAAGAGCATATTTCCACTATTCTGAATGGCTTGGCATAACACGCCAGACTAGTTTTGCTCCTAGAGATACGTTCATTAGATTTGGATCTCTGATGGCTAGACCTACCTTGTTGAGAGGTTGAAAAACAAATTTCCAATTGAGAAGATGAAATTTCTTTGTGTTAGTTTTCCCTCGATCCCAAAGGAAATTTCAGAGAGGTCTGGAGATTTTTTCAAGGATGTCTTTGGGGGAAAGCAGGTTGAAACACGGATAGATGGATAAAGAGGAGAGAACATACTTGAGGAGCACCATTTTTCTAGATGGGTTAAGCCAGATTCCCCCCCATCTTTGGATCCTTAACAGAATTTTGTCAATAACATCCTATCATGCAATAGAACCATAGGAATTTTGGAAAATAGGCATGCCTAGATATTTGAAATGGGTCCAAGTGATGATGAAGGGAAATCCGAAGATTATGGAGATATGATCTTTGATATGACCTGGAACATTCCATCCATAGATATTAGATTTGGTTAAGTTAAGTTTGCCTCCAAAAGTAGAGAGAAAGGAGTCTAGAACTATCTGAAAATGTTTAGTGATGATTGCAGTAGCCGCCCCCAAGAGAAGAGTGTCATCTGTAAATTGAGAGTGATTTAATTCCTTGACCCCCCTCGTTATAAGTAAACCCAGAAGCATGTTGATACTTCTTTCTTCTTCCAATTTCTGACTGAGGGAATCAACTAAAACGATATAAAGGTAGGGGGAGAGAGGGAAACCTTGTCTAAGACCTTTGCTAGCTTTGAAGAAAAGGGAGGGACGACCATTTATCATGGGGGTTATTTATAACACACCCGACCCCTAAGTACACTTTTCTAGGGATGGGGCATCAAAATTTTGCTTACTCAAATCATTTTGAATCATCTCTATGAGATGATTCACCCTTTTCTACTCGCTCGTAGCTTTCTAACAATTGTTACCAGGCTCTAGTCCTAGCTCTGGTTTACAAGTTATGGCTTCCACAAGTCCTTTGGGAGCTCATTGTTTGAGGGCCACGTGTTGCCCACGTGGGTCCATCTTGTTGTTACATTTCCAAGTTCAACCCACCCACAGGGAAGCTCCATCCACCATCCAACCCAATGGCAAGACTTAATTCTCATCTAACACACAGGCTAGAGGAGAATTTGGCATTCAGAGCTTCGATGATGGACATCCCTTTTATTTTTCACACACATGTCCCCCGGAGTCCCGAATTCCCGAAGGATCTCGAAATATCTCCATGTGGCTCTGACCTTTGGGCCTTTCGAATCACCCTCAACATTTCATCCCAAACCCCTGGATGCGACGATTCACCTCTCGTACATGGTGACGTACTAGATGTGACAGCGTATACAGGTGGGTCCTGAATACTCCTTCCGTCACACAGACCAAACAGGTAATTGTCGGAGATGACATGCGGCAAGGAAGAGAGGACACGTGGCCCCTGCAATGGGTGACACATGTCACGTCTTAATGGGCACATAGGGTCAGTGAAACATCTGGATCCAGGTGACACATGGCACGTCAAACGTGGGTCCAAGTCACCCTAGGTGACATCATCATACCACATGACCCTGGACTGGTCGCCTTCCAATTCCTTCGATCTTACCGTCACAGTGTGTCCACATAACCCCTTGGATCTACGACCTCCATTACTTCGTAACTTCGACATTCAGGGAATTTCGTGGTGTGACTCCCTCCTTGCTCCCGAAGTGGTCAACGTCGAGCTGACCTTGGCATAAATCCAATAGCCAGGGAAGATCCCGAAGGATCCCTAAATCTACAGTTCTCTTTGCTTCACAACTCTGGTCTTCGGGGGTTTTGACGTTATGTACGCTCCACTCTCCCGAAGTAGAACTTCATCGAAGTATCATACGTGGGTCCCTCCTCTAGATGATCAGACGGTTAAGAGGGGTTCTTAACAAACTCCCCAATCCCACGGCTCTCCTCACTTCGTAAATTCAGTGTTCGACGAGTTTGATACTATATCATCCTTGTTCTCACTCAGTGGGACTTTAGTGAAGTTACGTCGGCATGGACCCAACGACCAAGGGAGCTCCCAAATACTCTCAGATCGATGGTTCATGTTACTTCACATTTGCTTAAGGGATCAAGGTTTAATGGTGGGGCAAGTCTATCTATCCCGGATAAGGAAACCACTAAGTGCTACTCAACCTTGTGGGTAACCGCAACCATCAGTTTCCTTCGGTCGGTTTATAAACGGTAGGGTCGAAATACTCTGGATCTCCGAACTCCAGAAGTTTCGAAGCTAGAAGGCTTAACTCTTTTCGGGCTCAGCGTAGGATTCCCACACCTTGGTCACATGGGTCCTTTGGAAACTCTTTTGGGCTATGCGCTAATTCTCTAGCCGTAAATGGGTTAAGGACATGGGCATGAGCCCTCGGTCATACGGTGAAGAGTCTGAAGGAGACCCCCTCCTTCCACGGAGTCTGAACTTGAAATTCTCGTAAAGGTAGATACTACAGGTCAGTAGGACTTAAACATCCTAGTAAGTCTTTCCCCAACACTATTTTGCGGACTTACATCTTACAACTCTCTAACAGCTCAGTTGAGTCAAGCATACGACCATGCAAAAGAACGGGTTCACAGAGAGATAATACATATTTCTAACTTAATCATTCAACACATAACTCATTCATATACATATAAATATATTCAATCACCATTTCCATTTCAATACACACAATAGGAAGATGATTATCAGAAAACCATAGTTCGTGAAGCAACTGTTGAAAGGGGTGCATGTTTCCACCCAACCATAGCCACAACCACTCCTGATGGATTTACCGTTGGCCACCCAAGAGCTAGACCATGATGCTATGAGAGAGACTCTTTCTTCTTGCTCAGCGACAGTCAGGGACGAAGGTTACTCTCCTCCTCCCACGATATCCTAGCAGTGGATTTTCTCTGTACCAAGCAAGGAGGTATACTCGAGTACTTCCACAGTCACTCGTCATCCTTGTTTATTAGCTTGTAACGAAAACCTTGACAATAGCTTCTTACGCCCAGAACGAGCTTATTTCCCCATTCTTCTTTGAACCAGAGAGTTGCAAGCACTCTTTTTCTCTTCTCAAGATTTGTCTTTTCGATCTCTTCGGAGATATGCTTGCTCACTCTGGTGTCGTTGCCCACGAATTACCTCTTTCTTTCCTTCCTCAACAAGGTTGCGTTGGTCCGAATTCCCAGCTCATTGTCAAGTATGGAAATCTTGCAGATGGGTACTTTGCCCCATATCCTCATTAACTCTCGAGGAGGACTCTTCCAGCTACCACTTTGACTGGTAATTCATTTCTGGATCAGAGAATTGTTCTGGGTCTAAGCCATTAGTTCTAGTAAGGTAATAATTTGGTGGGGGGTCATCTCAACCATTTCTGGTTCCCCTCACCATCTCTCTCATAACATCCATGGTCTATCTTGGCAAACCCATCTTTCAGCAGTTATGCAACACTTATCCATTTTCTATTAATAATAGAAAATCCATACATTGACCTTTTATACAAAGGTTCATCAAATCGAACATTCACACATATCTACTCTTCCATAGTCTCTTGGCCAGTTATACTTATATTTACAAACTGGGGGAAATAGGGGTATTACAGTTATCCAAGGAGAACCAATGTAGGCCTTGATCCAATTGATAAATGTATCAGAGAAACCATAGGCTTTTAGAAGTGAGAACAGAAAAGAGTGTTTGACACGGTCTTTGATAACCATTCCTCGGTCTTTGTTTTTCATGCTGGGATGTATTTCTTCCTGAACTATAACTATATTATATGTAATCTTTTTGTTTTTTAGGGAGCCTCCTTGATTTTCGGAAATGAGCTTGAAGAGAAAAGGTTTTAAGAGATTTGATATGATTTTTGTGAGGATTTTGTAAGAAGAATTGCAAAGGGAGATTGGGCGAAAGAGGGAGAAGTTAGAAGGATTTGATTCTTTAAGTATGGGGGATAAGAAGGTTGAGTTTATGGCACATCCCTATTTTTGTTTTTGTAAAGTATAGTTCAACATTTTTTTGAGGTCTCACTTTATAATGGCCCAGAAATAGCGATAGAACCTTATTGGGAAACCGTCAGGCCCAAGGGCTTTGTTTGGTTCCATTTCCTACACCGCATTAACGATTTCCTCTTCATATATCTCTTTCACTAACTGAGTGTTGTCATGTTCAGTGATGAGATCTAGGATATTGTCGAGCAATGCTTGTGTGTCTTCATCTAATCCTTCTTCGTTTGGTTGTAGATAAAAAGACTCAAAGTGCTGGGAAGTTGCTTCCTTGACTTGTTCGAAGGTATCAAGTTGTTGCCCAAAGTTTATAAGAATACTTGTAACTATATTTTTTTCCTCCTATTTTGAGCTTGTTTGTGAAAATAGGAAGTATTTAAGTCCCATGATACTAACCATAGACTTCTCGACTTCAATCTCCAATGTTCTTCTTCCCTACACATAGAGGAGTGGAGTTGATGATAAGATTCTTTTTCTTGAGTCAGAAGCGTTTCAGTGACTTCTTATTCTTCTAATCTTTGTTGGATACCTGTCAAGATCTCGGCCTTCTCAAATCTTTCTTGATGTGGAGGAATGAAGGAGGATTTCACCCATTCTTTGAGAGATCATTTTACTACTTTTAGCTTGCTTTCCCAAATGTAATTAGGAGACCCAGAGAAGGGGGGGGACCATGCTTGTTGAATGAGAGGTGGAATAGTGGGATTATCAATCCAAAGGGGGTTAAAACGGAAAGGAAGGGGACAAAAGTCCTGAGGATTACTAAAAATCAAAGAGATAGGCTTGTGATCGGAGATGGTTGAGGGAAGGATGTGGGAGAAGATTTCTAGTGGGGAGAGGAGTAAATTTCTAATGATAAGAAAAGGATCTAGACATACAACTATATGGCAGAGATCGAAGTGCCTATTGTTCCAAGTATATTTCCTTTTGAAGGGTTTAACATCTTGAAGATCCCTGTCTGAAACAAGGTCAGATAGTTTTTCAGAGAAAGGATCTCTAACTTTAATTCCTCCTTTTTTTTCACCTGAGTTAAGGTGGGTGTTGGAATCGCCTTTGATTATGCAAGAAGTAAGATCCATAGAAGTTTTGAGCACTGATAGGGAGTTCCAGCAGGTTACTTTATCCGCATAGGAGTTAGGCATATAGGCATTGATGACTGAAATAAGATTGTTGGAATCTTTATTTTTAAGAACGATGAGAAGTCAATGTTGAGTGTTTAGTGTTACCTCAAGTTTCTAGATTTGTTCATCCCAGAGAGTGGAAATTCCACCGGAGGCGCCCTGAGAGATTACAACCGCTCCACCGCAATTTTTGCAGACTTTTTTGTTGTTTCTAATACAACTAACTCCTCCATTTTTGTCTCTTGGAGGAGAATTACAGAGGATTTGACTAAGACAATGAGATCTTTTAGGGATTCATCTTTAGATCTATTACCAAAGCCCCTGCAATTCCAGGAGAGGAAATTCATTGACGGGGGGTGGAAGAAGCTTGGCTATCGTGGACGGGGAGCTCTGAACCTTTGTTTCCTCCTCTGTGAATTGAGGTGTTCATTGAGCTTTCTATGAATTGTTGTTTGCCTTGGGCCTTCTCTTTTGACGTCACTTCTTTTATGATTTCTTTGTTAGATCTGCACCCAGACTTTCTGGGTTTTTCTAAATGTATATCCCCTTCTTCCATTTCTTGGTTTGATTGCAATTTTGAGGATAGGATCTCACAGGGTGGAATTTCTCTGAGTTCTTGCAAGTCATCTTCTTGATTGACTTCATGAAAACTTTCCTCTTCACCTGAATCTTCGAATATTCTTTCTAGAGTTGAAGAGGAAGAATGTGCCAAAGGTTCTAGCACTGGACCGACTGGAGGAGCTTGCCTAGAAGAGGATTCACCTAGAATTTCAAAAGAGTTTTGGGAGGGAGAGGGGACGATGATGGTGGAAGGAGTGGGATTTGGCAAGAGGATCTCGCTTTGAGAGCGGATCCTGATGACCCGGGGACGGAACCAACCCCTTTGTCAGTATTAGCTTTCTTCCTGACTTGTTGCCATCCTTCTTCCTATTGCGAAGCATTTGTTTCTTGTTCTTGTTTATTATTCGGATAGTTTCTGGAAAAATGGCCATATTCATGACAAATATTACATTTGAAAGGGAGTTGTTCATAGTCCAACTTCTAAATGTAGGTCCAATCATCCAACTTTAATTTTGTTGCTTCTAGAAGTCTTTTTTTTCAGATCGACCTCCACAGAGAGCCGTGCACAAGAGTACATACTAGACTTGGGTTCAACTCTATCGATGAATTTCCCCAAGGTATCCCCAATGCTTTTTAAAACTTCATCCCCCCAATAATGGAATGGTAAGTGCAAAAGCCACACCCAAACTGGGACGGCTGAGGGAATGTCATTTTCTAGGTCAAAGTCTGGGGTCCATTTGTTTAGGTATAAACCTCTGAGGCCGAAGAAATAAGGGTCGTTCCCAAAAATGAGATCTCTATCCTCTTTGTGCTCGAAGTAAAAAATATAAAAACCCTTACTGCAGAAAAAGTGGTTCATGCGTTCCTGTATCAGAGGATGCTAGTTCCGCTCAATCCAAAGATCTATTTGATGAGGAGACGACCATTTCTCTAAGGGTAACCCCTTTTTTTTATTCAAGGATTGATTTAAGATTTTAGTTTCACAGTTATTGATTGTCAAAGCTATTGGTTGTTTTTTGTTGGAAACCTAATCCATGTAAAGAAAGAATATGAAACAAAAAGCAAGTGTAACGGTCATTGAGTCTAAGCGACTACTTTGAAAATGAATCCAAAGTTCAAGATCAATGTATTTATACTTATATTATATTGTTTAAACTAACACTTATCTTTATCAGTGTGTCTAATAGTGGTATCAAAGCTCAGCGTTTGCTTTTCCCTGCGTTTGCTTTTCGCTTCCTGTGTGAAAAGCATCCTGCCTAGTCTGTATTATTCTGTGCCCATCTGCGTTAGTCTAGTCTGCCTCTATCTACCAATCTGCCAGTTTGCAACATTGCCATCCTCTGCCTGCAAGTCACTCCTTTAGCTTGCAGATTTGTTGTATAGAAACGCCTTTGTGTCAGGCAGGCCACCTTCCAATTCTCTGTCGGTATGGTTTACTCCTTCCCCATTCATGTTGGGATCTTTTGCTCCTTCCCACATTTGGGATCTTTTGCTCCTTCCCATTTGCATTCCCTAGCTCTCGGGCATATCTATTACATTTCCTCTTTCAGTGCCCTCATCTCTATCACTCGGATTCCTTCATTGATTCGATGCCTGGAGGTCCAGAGATCGTAACGTGAGTGAGGTACCGCTTGAATAATTTGTGGAATAAAAGAACAGGCATATCCCTTCGCTGGTACCTCTAAAGCATTTCCGTGCGAGTTCACTCTCTAGTCACACGCAAACCTAATTTGCTCGCGCTCAATATATGAAAGCGACTCTCCTCTTGATTTGTGATGAAATGGTGGAAAGAAGGTAACAGTTAATACCGCTACAGTGACGGCAATAACAATTTCCATTCTAGTCGATTTTGTATAGCGTTGCACACTTTTTGGTCTACGTTACGGTTCTGGTTAGGGTTTTTGTGTTTGGCGTTGTTTGTGGAAACGAACCAAGACCAGATGACATCTCTTTCCAGTCGTTGTTTTGCCCATATCAACTCTCATTGCAGGTTGCAGTTCTCTACCCATATCAACTCTGGTTTTGAATTCATTGTGCCACAAGTTGAATTCATTGTGCAGATTTATGTGTATATGCATTGTCATTGGCGCACAACCATCTTGGTGATTTCATCCCAAATGGTTACCTCGATAGCAAACAATCAGAGCTCAATAGTCATCCGAAAACTCCGCGATCAATAACAACAGAATTGAAGCATTGTAAGTTTAATTGTGTGTTTTTAAAATTAAGTTGATTTACATTGTAAGAAACCGACATTCTCCATTTGTTGGCTTCATTTTTTATTCCGCACAATTGAGTTTACATTGTGAATTCTGGGTGGAGTTGCAAGAAACCCTGACGTCTAGTTTTGTCTTAAATATGGCTCGAGAGTTGAGGAACTATTAGAGTTGAGGAATTATTAGAGTTACTGAAAACTCTAATCCTCTCTTCTATGGACAATATAGTCATCATTGACAAAACTGCTTTGTCGTATGTTGTAATATGCTTGCAAGTTTTACAAGCCAAAGCAACATTGTAGCAAACTCAAACACGATTTCTTCATGATGCACTTGAGCTAAAAAATCTTCAACAACATTTTGAACCAGTCCCTATTCAAAACCTTATTTTTGAAGATGACGAAGATGATGTAGTCTATCCAGACCAACAACCAGTGCAATAGCCACTCAATGAGCCAACTTCAGATTCAAGTAGAGATAAAGATCAACTTCCTCTTTCTAAGCATATCATCAGACTTTGGGAAGAAATCATAAATAACAAGCACAAAACATGTATCGGATATGAAAAGGATGTCACCTCTCATAATCTGGATTACACCAAACCGATTCAATTTCATAGTGTTGGACTCCTGCAAGAACGGTCACATTCACCTGCTCCAGTTCAAGAGCAGATTCAAAAATTCCAACATTGTCAGTGAGTTGGCCACATGGAAGATTAGTGCTCTGATCTTCATCCTTGTGAGCATTACGGAAAACACAATCATCCTTCAGATAAGTGTTTTAAACATAAGACAACTGCAAGAGTAAAGAAACATTATGGGTGGATGACTTCTTGGCGGATGTCATCAGCTAGTCATACCGACGAATTCACTCTCAAGTATTAACATATCTTTCAATGGACATTTTTTTGTCTTTTCACCTTGTCCCTGACAGGGGGGAACAACATCAACGATTGATAGTCAAGCTTCTAGTTTCGAAATCCTATCAATCGAGCAGTAACAAGATAGCGTGGCAAGCAAGCGAGATTGGTTTGTGGTTTTCCTTAAACCACCACTTAGTAGAAGACTTACAACTTCTGTAGAAAACGATTTGTGGTTTCCCTTAAACCTCCACTTGGTAGAAGACACCAACTTCTTCTACATCACCATTTATGGTCATCTTTAAACCAACATCGAGAGCACTTCCAATTAGTAGAAGACACGAACTTCTAGCTTCTAGCTAACTTAGGAAATGTTTCGGGAACCATTGAGCCTATAGCAGGGTTCCAAAGTTTGTGGTCATTCTTAAACCACCAGATTGGTTTGTGGTCTTCCTTAAACCACCATCATTATTTAGTAGAAGACATAATCTTCTGCTAGCCATTTGGTTTGTGGTCATCCCAAAACCACCAAATTCAGAGAGCACATTTAGACATTAGTAGCTACACACTTTCATATTTCAGCTGCACACTTTCAGATATCAGCTCTCATCTTGGACTCATGTACACCCCTTCGGATTAAGGGGGGAATGTTGGAAACCTAATCCATGCGGAAAAGGAATATGAAACGAAAAGTAAGTGTAACGGTCATTGGAGTCCAAGGAACCTCATGGAAGATGAATCCAAAGGTCAAGCTCAATGTATTTATACTTGTATCATATTGTTTAATAATTGCAACTAAGGATTATCTTTATCA
>JASDQU010736695.1:197663-208514 GCA_032191745.1 Picea mariana | reverse complement strand
GGACCCCTCTTGGTCATTATCCTAGACACTCCCCTCTCTTATGGATTAATTCAACCCCCATCTCTTGTCCATGTCCCCTTTGCAGTTGGCATCACATTTTTATTAATAAAAGAAAGAAATACAATTTTCATATTACATTGCTTGGTTGTAGCCACATATTATATCTCCATAAGCATTAATTAAACTGGGGATTATAGTGGGGATGTTACATTCCCCCTCCCCTACAATTGTGCGTCGTCCTCGGTTCACTCTATGTCGATATACATATATAAAAATTACATCACAATACTCAGAAATAAAATTTTGAAGTTTAACAACTCCAACAGCAACTCCAACCAAAATCTCATGTTCCTCTCAAATCGTCGACCCAAGGAATGCACCATTCTTTTACCAGATTTAACCCAAGGGATGTACCATCCGTTTATCAAGGCTAACCCAAGGAACGAACCATTCTTTTATCAAGGTCCCCAGCATAGTTGGTTATGACTCTGAGACGTGGTTCCAGAAATCTAGCAGCTCAAAACGATGTCTTGCACTTTGTCTTCTTCAAAACTGTCAAAAATTTGTGGGTATTACGCTCGCATGTTTTCTTCATGCTCCCATGTAGCATCTTCAAGACCGTAGCAGGTCCATTGAACGTTTACCATCCATATGGATTTGTTCCTGAGAACTCTGACTTTCCAGTCCAGGATGCGTACTGGTTCCACCCGAAAATCCCCTTCGTGCTCCACTTGGATCACATTCCAATCAATGACATGATTAGCATCAGGTACATAATTTTTAAGTAATGATACATGAAATACATTATGAATACACATCGATGCAGTTAGACAATCATTTATGCTAGAGGCCCAATCCTTTCCAAGATTTCGAATGGCCCACAATATCTTGTTGCCAACTTCGAGAAACTTCGTAATCTTAGCAAACTTCTCTTTTCCTTTACTTTTAATAACACATGTTCTCCCACTTTAAAATCTCTGAAAAATCTATTCCTGTTTGCATAACTTCTCCGCCTATCCTAGACATCCTTCAAATTTTTCTTTATCTTTGCCATCTGATCTTCCATTTCCTTTAACAATTCTATCCCAACAAGTGTTATGTCTACTAGATTATCCCAACTCACTGGAGTGTTGCATTTTCTGCCATACAATGCCTCAAATGGACTCATTTTCAATGAGGCCTCATACCCATTATTGTAGGAAAATTCAACTAAATGGATATAATCTTCCCACTTTGATGGTTAATCCATCACATACATTCTAAGCACGTCCTCAATTATCATGTTAGTCCTTTATGTTTTCCCATCTAACTCGGGATGATATGTTGAACTAAGATTTAAATTTGTCCCAAATCCCTTGAACAAATCCTTCCAGAAATTGGAAGTAAACTTTGGGTCTTTGTCTAAAACTATTGCCTTAGGCACTCCATGTAGCCTAGCAACTTCTCTCATATAAATATATGCAATATTTGTTGCCTTGTGTGTAGTCTTTACTGGAATAAAATGTGTTGCTTTAGTCAATTTGTCCACCGCCACCATGATGGAATCATATTGCTTTATTGTTCTAGGCAGATTAGTAATCAAATAAACTGAGATAATTTCCCACTTCCACTATGGAATGGGAAATGGCTATCAAAAAGTTGTTGGGTGCCTATGTTTTGTCTTTACTTTTTGGCATTCCAGACATCTGGCTATGTAATTAGCCACTTCTTTCTTCATTTGTGGCCAAAAATATTGGCTTCGTACTACTGCAATTGTTTTCTGATATCTTGGGTGCCCTGCATATGGTACATTATGCATCTCTTCCAGCACTGCGTTTTTCAACTCACTGGAATTCTACACATACACCTTACCTTTGTACATGAGAATTACATCTTCTTTCAGCTCATAATAATTAAATTTCTGCTGAAAATTACCTTGTTGTAATGTCTCTTTTATTTTAAATAATTCTAATCTAAATTTGTTGTTGCAATAACTTTGTCTTTAAAATATGTCTTGTACATGCTAATGGATGCAATATGCACTTCACGAGCTCTCTTGTTGAGTGCATCAACCACTTGATTTTCCTTTCCCTTTATGTGCTTAATTTCTAAGTCATATTCACTCATAAATTCTAGCCATCTAGTTTGTCTAGYATTTAGTGTTGGTTGTCCAAACAAATGCTTCAGACCATAGTGGTTTGTCCTTAGCTCGAATTTCTTTCCCATAAGGTAATGTCTCCACATTTTCAATGCATGTACAATCGTTGCTAACTCTAAATCATGTGTAGCATAATTCCTTTCAAGCTCTTTTAATTTTCTGGACTCATAGCATACCACATGATCCTTTTGACTAAGGACTCCACCAAGCCTTTCCTTGCATACATCAATGCACACAACAAAATATTTGTTTGGATCTACAGTCTTCAATATTGGTGCACTTGTCAATATTCCCTTCAACTGTTGAAAACTCTCCACACTTGGAAGTCCATTCAAATTTCAATCCCTTCTTTTGCAAAGAAGTGATTGGACTTGCAATCTTTGAAAATCATTTTATGAATCTTTGGTAATAACTGGAAAGACCCATGAATGATCTAAACTCTATCACATTCTTTGGCGTTGACCATTCCCTAATGGCTTCTATCTTCTCGGGATCAACTTCTATCCATGTTGTTGATATTATATGCCCCAAGTAGTGAATCTTCTTTTGGTAAAAGATGCACTTACTTAGCTTAGCATATAATATGTGCTCTCTTAAAACTTGCAATATCATTCTTAAATGTTTCTTATGTTCCTCTTCTGACTTATAATATACAAGTATATCATCTAGGAACACAATCACAAATTTGTTCAGGTATTCCCTAAACACTCCATTCATCAAACACATAAAAACTGTTGGGGCATTTGATATTCGAAATGGCACTATCGTGAATTAATAATGCCCATATCTTGTTTTGAATGTTGTCTTGCTTATGTCTTCTTCCATTATCCTTACTTGATGATAGCCTAACCTCAAGTCGATATTTGAAAAGATTCTCACACCTTTTAGTTGATCAAACAAATCATCAATATTGGGTAAAGGATACTTATTCTTTATGGTAGCCTTATTAAGTTGACCGAAATCGATACATGGCCTTAAGGTTTTGTCCTTCTTCTTTACAAAAAGAATCGGGGCTCCCCAAGGTGACAAACTTGGGCGTATATACCCCTTTTTTAACAACTCTTCAAGATGCATCTATAACTCCTTCAATTTTGGTGTACCCATTATGTATGGTGTCTTGGACACTGGGGCATCTCCTGGCACTAAATCAATAGAGAAATCAATGCCTCTCTTGGGTGGAAATATGAGAATTTATCTAAAAATGTCTTCAAAATCTCTCAAGACCGATGGTCTTCAATGCTTGCTACTTTATCTTTGGTTGCCTCCTCCATATGGTCTGCAAACATTTGACATCCCTTCCTGAAGCTCTTCTTCAACTGCATAGTTGAAATCTCTCTAACGGCTACAACTCTTGGAATGCCTTGAATCTTGCCTTGCTTCCCTTCCTCATCAAGACATGTGATCGTCTTGTTGCAACAGTCTAGGACAACGTGATGTTTTTCTGACCAATCCATGCCAATTAGACATTCATATGAACCCAATGGTATGATGTTTACATCTACCTTTGTGTTGAGTCCATTCGTCTATTTGACAATCTTTAACCAATTCATTGATCTTTCTCTTATCCCCCGTGGCTAACTGAACTAACCAAGATTTTTTATGCTTACTTCTTTGCAAGTGAAATCTTTCAACAATGTTACCATTTATGTAACTATGGTTAGCTCTGGAATCAATTAAAATTGCTATGGGTTGGTTATCAATCTTACCTTCCACTTCGATCATGGGGGATTGATACTTTGCCTACTTATTGTCCAAGGCTGCATAAATCCTTGGCACACTTCCTCCCATGTCTTCCATTGTTTCAGCCTTCTGAATGTTATGGAAAATCCTCATTCTTTCTCCTTTATGAGGGTAGTCCCTATATAAGTGATTCCCTTCACATCCTCGACATTGAACATGTTGTTGCCTTGGCCTTTTCCCAAATGAATCTGCATTCTTTTGATCATTTTGAGTTGTTTGGCCTTATTGATTTGCTTGGGAGTTATTTCTAAAAAAGGGTGGCTTAAAACCTTTCTGTCTTTTATCCTTTTTCCCTTTCATTTTGTCATTCCAAGCCTTTTGAAAGCCTTTTGGAACACCGACCTTCCTTTGCTTTGCTCATAAACGTGTCTTTCTTTCCTTATGGTTTCTTCCAAGGTCTTGGGGTTATCATATTGAATCTTGTCACTATAAAAGGAGGGAAACCCACTTAGAAACCTCTGTATTTTAACCTTCTCATCCTTGATGAAGTCAACATACTTCAACAATTCAAAGAACCACTTCTCATATTTCTCCATTGTCATGGTTCCTAGCTTGAATTCAAAGAACTCTTTCATCTTTCTCTCATAGCAATGCTCGGAAAAATATTTCTATTGGAAATATCCTTAGAACTACCTCCATGGGATCCTTTTCACATCGAGGATCTTGGCTTGCTTAAGTTGATCCCACTACATGGCTTCCTTTCCTTGAAAGTGGTAGGTGAAAATCCTAGATTCTACCTGGGATGGGTAGTCATGCAACTGAAAATATTTCTTCATTTCCAACAGCCAGGCCTTTGCCTCTTCTCCTTTCCTATGCTCACCATTAAAAGTAGGTGGCTTGATTTTCCTAAGTTCACCTTGGAAGATTTCTACCTCATGCTTTCTTCTTTGCCTATGAACATGAGACACACTTGAGTTGCTCCCTGGATCTGAGCTTGCATGAGTTCTCCTAGTGGACTACCTTGGAGAATGATGGCGCCTTCTCATGCTTCTTAAATGCCTAACATTTCCATGATCATCCATTTTGCTATGGAAGATGGATGTTGATACTTGTCTAGCACTAGTTGCTTTCTTGGTGAAAGAATCATTGTTAACTTGCTTATGCAACATATTTAAGCTCCGGAGTATCTCTTCTTGAGCCTTTATAATCCTTTCATTATCATCCATGTAACTCTGCACTTCCCTATGCAGAATTCTCATAGTGACAGGCCCTTGCCTATATCTTCTTCCATTTGACTCTGTCTCAACATTCCCCATGCAGACCTATGAAATCTTCCTCATGGTTGTAATATCCTTGAGCATCTTCCATAACTCCAATCCTCATATAGGAACTAATGTCTCTTTCTGTACTTCTAATTCTACAAGAAATGTGCATGTAATAATTACTATTAGAACGTGCATATTATAAAACATTTTATTAATTAGAATATAGGTTACTTCTTCATCAATTTTTGAAGGACACATTGCACTAATTCAAATTTTGATTTGCTTGATGCATTCCTCCCAGAAATAACTTTCCCACGACTGAAAACTTTCCCAAAATCGAGCTCTGGTTTGAAAGTTATAGCCCTATGAAGTTCTTGTACAGATCCAAAACATCTCCAGAGACCTGAAGTCCCAAATTATCCTTCGTTGATCTATCTTAATGGATTCATCATGGATCTAAGTCATATTTCTTCTTCATACCTTCCATGAACCCACCACGAACACTTAGTTTCTTTTTCCTTCGTGGACTCACAAACTTTTAAACTTGTAACCTTCTTTCATAAGTCCGTCTGAAAGTCTCAACACTTAGTCATTTTTCCACTTCTTTGCTGACTCGCGGACTCACAATCTTGTAACCTTTCTTTCATAAGTTTGTTCGAAAGGTCTCATCACTTAACCATCTTTCCACTTCTTCGTGGACTTGTAGACTCATAATCTCGTAACCTTTCTTTCATAAGTTCGTCCAAAAAGTCTCAACACTTAGTTATTTTTCCACTTCTTTGCAGAATCGTAGACTCATAATCTCATAACCTTTATTTCATAAGTCCATCCGAAAAGTCTCAACAGTTATTCATTTTTCCACTTCTTTGCTGACTCGCATATTCATAATCTCGTAACCTTTCTTTCATAATTCTTTATGAAAAGTCTCAACACTTAACCATTTTTCCACTTCTTTGCTGACTCGTGGACTCATGGACTCATAATCTCGTAACCTTTCTTTCATAAGTCCGTCCAAAAAGTCTCAACACTTAGTCATTTTTCCACTTCCTTGTAGACTCACGGACTCATAATCTCGTAACCTTTCTTTCATAACTCTGTCCAAAAAGTCTCAACACTTAGTCATTTTCCATGTTTGCGGACTCGCAAACTCACAGAATCATAATAAGTCCCAACACTTAGCCATTTTTCCATCTTCACGAACTCATAATAAGTCCCAACACTTAGCCATTTTTCCATCTTCGCGGACTTGCAGACTCACAAACTAATAATAAGTCCCAACACTTAGCCATTTTTTTGTCTTCACGGACTTGCGGACTCACAATAAGTCCCAACACTTAGCCATTTTTTTGTCTTCTTACCACAGTCTCGTGGGACTGACAGTTGGTCTACCACATGACTCCACATCACATGCCAACTGCAATCCCATCCAACATGTACCTGTCACTGTGGAAATACCTGTCTTTGTTCTACAACGTCAGCTAACATGTGGCCTCCATGCCATGTCAACGTCATCATATGGAAAAATACCCAATTTTTTCTGATTTGCCTATTTTCGAGATTTCCAAAGGGCTCAATTCTTCAAAGTTACCTTGAAATTCCTCTCAATTTACTGTAGTAATTTCAACAAACGTATTTCAACCATCCTTTTTTCAACATTCCGTCAAAACGTTTGCCTGCATAGTCTGTAATTTTCACTTGTATGTTCCACTAATTGGCCCATCCAGGATTAGTGTTGAAAGCTAGGCTCTGATACCACTTTGTAACGTACCCAGCCACCAAAGTTGGTCACGTCACACAAAAACGCTCTTGTCATCAGCTATGATACCATTTTAGTAATGTACCTAGCCTTCAACTAAGAAACAATACGTGCAAAATTCACATAAAATGAAACGTCTACTAATTAAAACAATTATTTTACTGTTAGTCAATTTCCTGTAGATTACAGCTATGAATTAAAACAGATTTAGCCACTGTCTTTAACCATAAAATAGAAGCATCTTCAGCATGCTAATAATCAACATGAGATACAACTAAATCGTTCATTACAACAACATATAATTCATTCTCATTCACACAACGTTCATGCACAACAATAACATATGTAAATAACTCGTTACAAGATAAAATACTTATCTTTGAAAACGAATCGTGCAACCAGTTGCTTGGGATGGAAGTTTCACCCAACCATAGATTGATTGTTCCAAATCTCAACATCCAGTCACCCTTGAGCTGAGGCTAGCAATCCACAAAATAGGGTGGTCTCTCACATTCCACTCACAGCTCATAAAACTCTCAACCCAACTGATATTTTCCTCCAATTTTCTCGATTTTTCCACCAGCTCTCTTCCTCTTGACCTATCCAACCCAAGGAATGCACCATTCTTTTATCAAGGTTAACCCAAGGGATGTACCATCCTTTTATCAAGGCTAACCCAAGGAATGAGCCATTCATTTATCAAGGTATCTCTAGCAGAGGAAGCTAGGAATCTCTCAGCTGGAAACTCAAGGGAAAATGCTGCTAGGAAAACTATCAGCAATCCAACAACAACCACTTGATGTTTCAGTGCAACTCACGAAGGAGTTCACTCTTCCATCATGAAAACCTAGCTCTTAAGTTCTTCCAGCTCCAATTCACTCCAATTACACTCCAGTTACGCTCCAGAATTCACCCTCCTATCGTTGCACCAACTCCAAGCTCTATTTCTTCTCTCTATCCCTTCGCTCTCGTACATCCACTTCATTAACTCACCCATTGCCGCTCTCTTCCCCTACCAATTTCCTCTCTTTTGTTTTCCTTTCTTGACTCACACTCTTCCTAAAGCGGATTATATTCAACCCCCATGTGCCCAATAACTTTAGGATGTGACCACTCACACCCACCCTCTTACATGTATTCAGTGATTGGATTTTGGAAACACTAATTAGAAAAGGGAAGGTTCATATACAAATAGCAATTTAGGAAAATGTTTTAAATCATTATACATGGTTAATTCCCCCTTTGACCCCTCTTGGTCATTATCCTAGACACTCCCCTCTCTTGTGAATTAAGTCAACCCTCATCTCTTGTCCATGTCCCCTTAGCAGTTGGAATCGCATTTTTATTAATAAAACAAAGAAATACAATTCACATATTACATTGCTTGGTTGTAGCCACATATTATATCTACATAAGCATTAATTAAATTGGGGATTATAGTGGGGATGTTACAGGTTTAGTAGTGGGGGCATTACAGAGTGGTATTAGAGCTCTGGTTGTAACACCGGGCTTGTATGGGTTTGCTACAAAAATTTAATATATGTGTAGATTTGAGTAAAAATATGTTTTGCTCAACATATAAATTTAGGGTCAAGGACCTAAATTTGAAATTTTGTATGATGATGTTGTTTTGTGGGGATCATTTTGGCCTTTGGTTGGTCAAATTCGACTTAGATAGTTGAGTCGGGCATTTCTGCGATCATCGCGATATTTGTGAGCCCAAAAACACAAGAATTGACTAAGTATCAAGATGTTACTTAATCGTTGATACAATGTGTATCAATGAAGAAAGAAAATCCTTCGTCGATATGACGATGAAGGAAGAGATTTAGAAGTCATTGATATAGGGTATCAGCAAGAAAATATCTTTTTGAGCCACCGACAAAGAATTGTTTCAGTGAGAAAAGGAGATAACTTGTTGAAACATCTGCAAGCAAAAAGGATGTCGTCAAAATGTTGACAAGAAAGGAAGATCTTTTATCAGCAAGAAGGAAAGATATTTTTCTGTCGATAAAGAAGTTTGTGTCGGTGGAAGGAAAATATCTTTCATTGCCAAGAAAGAAAGATATTTCATTTCCGAGAAATAAATATATTTTATCAGCAAGAAGGAAAGATATTTTAACGACAAGAAAAGAGAATAACTCGCCGAAACATTGGCGAGAAAAGATAATAACTAACTGAAACACCAACGAGAAAAGATAATGACTCGTCGAAACGTCAGCAAGAAAAGAGAATAACTCGACGATATGTCAGCAAGAAAAGACAGTAACTTGCCGAAACATCGATGAGTAAAGGAGACAAGTCGTCGATATGTCGACGAGCAAAGATTATAAGTTGTCGATATGTTGGTAAGGAAAAGACATTTCGTTGTTGAAACATCGACAAAGAATGTGCTTTTGGCGTCGAAACCTCGACGAAGGGAAAATATAATAGATCACCAATAAAATAGAAATAGATAAGAGAAGAGGAGGAGGAAGGGGAATGAAGAGAAAGAGAAGAAGAAAAGAGGAAGAGAAGAGAGGGAGGAAAGGGAAGGAAAAACAACCAAGTTACAACAAAAAAAAAATCTAGAGCCAGAAACTTGTTTTGACCATAATAGGAGAATTTTAACTCATATTAAGATGAAATTTAAGGCGTGTGTCCGTAGTGATGAGGGCTACAATAATTCCAGTGAGGGCCACTAGCTAATTTTGTTCCAATTTTCTGAAAAACGTAAATTAGCGACTTTTGAATATTTGGGTCGTGCTCAATAATTGAGGCCCAAATAAGGGTGAAAATTTTATAGATAGCTCAAAAAGTAGGCATGAAGATATCCATTTGGGAATGTAGAAAAATTCAAAAGGATTTGGTGTGGATATGCCCAAATGGGGCAAAATCCACTATTCTCTGGTGCATTTTGGAGATTTATGAAATCTTTTGAGGAGGAAAAGGGACCCCAGATCACCTATCCAAATTTTTTTATGTAGCCGACATTTTATTTGCTCACCAATCTGAACAACTTGTTTTCAGAGAGTTTTTTCTAGTTTTTCTCCATTTGGGAGATAACCATTTTTTTCCAAAAATTCCAAGTCCGGAGGAAAAGAAAAAGGGACAAATTGACAAACCTAGATGGATGCAAAAGTTGGATTGAGTGTCAGATCCTAAATCTGAGAGTTGTTGTGTCTTCAATATAATGAATAATATCAGTGCCCAGTATAAATTTTTCCTGGTACTCCCCAAATTTTGTTTTGCAACAGGCAGAAGTCAACCCTTGAGATTTTTGGTATCAGTGAAATAAGTGCAAAAAGGAGTAAAATTGTTGATTTCAGAGAGACATAACTTTCAACTTAAAAAATAAGTTTGATACATGAGTACAACCATAAAAAATATAATTCAAAAGGGAATATGTTTGAAAGCTCGAAATTTTGATTAGTTTATCAATGCTCTTCATAAAATCAAGGCAAAGAAGGGCTTGTAGCTTAAATTAATGACAATTTTATAATATGCTTAACTCTAACAAATAATTGTTGCATGCATAGTCCTTGCAGAATTGGAGGTACAAAAAAACATATTTAGTTCCTATATGAGGACAAGATATGTGGAGGATTCCTATGGATCTTACAGCCATGAGGAGGAGGTCAAAGGTTTACATGTCAGCATGGAAAATGCAGAGACCAAGTCCAGCGGACGCAGGAGCAGGGTGGAGCCTGTAGAGTTGGTTGAAACTATGAGAATCTTGTAGATGAAAGTGAAGGGATATGGAGAAAATAATGAAAGGATGATGAGAGCTTGGGAGGAGCTGCTGCAGAGTCTGAATATGTTGTAGAGACAATAAAATAAATATTCTAGCACAAAACAAGCCCCGAGTGCAAGGCAAGTAACACCATCTTGTTCTTGTGATAGGAGGGATGACCATGGGGGATTTAGTGATCTGAAAATGGAATGTACTTGTTTAAGGGTGCAAGGTATCCATTTTTCTCATTAAATTAAACCTTAACAAGACCTTGCTTCATGTGTTTAAAAGTGCAAGAGGG
>JASDQU010736695.1:174414-197284 GCA_032191745.1 Picea mariana | reverse complement strand
TTGAATTCAACAAGTTGTTCCCTCTCATTTTTTGAATTTCACATAACTTACATATTGTGAAGGTCCTCTTTATATTTGAATTAAAATATTCTCTTATAATTTTCTTTTCGAATTCATCTCATTTACAACTGGTCATTTTTTGAAGTGCGTAAGTGTTGAGTCTATGGGCGAATTCCAACGAGTTTTGAATTTCGTCTTGCCCAATGAAACATTATTGAAATGGCTTTTTGAAATTTAAAACTCGAATGACTTGAGGGTTTGGAAATAGCTTGGTAGTTCCTCGTGCCTTTTGGAAAAGGGTTGGAAAGAGTGCCATTCTTATGATTAAAGCTTAAAGCAAGGGTTTTCAACTCAATAAAATACATTTCAACTTTCAATAAAGGTGTTATTTTAGAGTAAATAATTGTAATTTTTTTTTAATATTATGAAATTAAAGTTAATAGATTTGAATGGAATGTTAGAAAATAGATGAAATAGATTTATAAAGGGTTTTGAAGTTATTTAATTTTGAAAGATAGATATTTGTTTTATCTAAATTTTGATATTTTTTGGGGGATAGCTTAGAGAATAGATAGGATTTTTGAATTATTGATTGCACATTTAATTTAAGTGTTTAATTTAAGTGTAAATTTGCAGTTTTTATTATTAATGAAGTATAACTTGTCTTCTAGGCAAGAAAGTTCAATTGTACGTTTTTATATATGTAGGTGGAAAAATTGGATTATGATAGTTGCATTGAGTTTTTAATCCCTGAAAACCTACAAATATCATGTTTTAAAGGTAAATAATAACATCTTTCTTTTGGACTGAAATTTGCACGAAAGCATTTTTTTTATTGAAAGTTTGAAGCCTATTTAAAACGATGTTATGCTTGAATTGAATTATGTTGGTTCGTCTTACATCTTTGTTATATAGACTTCTATAATACTAACTCTCATTAGTATAATTCATTAACATTTGAAATATTTTAATTCGTGAAAATCGTCAACTGGCGTCCGGAGCACCTAATACTATACACTTGGTGAAATGATTGATTATTCCTTAAACACAATTATGAGTCAGCCAAGGATGCAAAACAACTTGGGAAAGCTTAAATAAAGCAATATAGACTTCCACAGATGTCAGAGCCAATTAAATCCTAGAGGCATGACATAAAAAATTATGATACATGTAATATGACGAAAGTAGAAAAAGCAAACTTCCAAGGAAAACTAAATTCTGAAAATGCAACAGATGCAAACTTTTATGATCGTATATCAAAACAAGAAAATCAAGCATGCAGTCAATCCTAGTCAGCATTTAATTGTCAATTAAAAATAAAAGAACGAAATCCAAGGAAGCAACGCTTAGAACAAAAGGTTTGCATATAATTAAAAAGATAATTGTTGAACCTCAACACGACCATAACAAAGCGACACCCAACAACACTTGACCTTGACATGTCAAACCATCATCTTATAAATAAGACACAAACCTTAGAAAAACCCCAATGCAATTCATAAATATCCACTAAGGCATTGGCTAATCATAATCAATGCCTAATAAAAACATGTAATTATTACAGACAACCCATCATAAATATCCACTAAGACATTAACTAACCATAATCAATATTAAGGCAACTCATCATAAATGTCCACTAAAACAAATCAACTTATATAAAAAAATAATAATAACTTAGACACCTAAAACTAAGTTAAAATTTGTTCACTAAAACAACTTTACATCAAAAAAAACATAAAGATATTCAATAACCCAAAACCCACACAACACATATTAATTCCATACAACACATATTAATTTCAACTTAAAAAATTCTTTAACCTAATCAATGCTACAAAATTCAATGTTCCCTTATGATATTTCTTCCTCTTTCCCGGTAGTGTATGTTTCCCAATGGGCCCACTATATTCCCCTTATGATAATTCCTCTTTGTATGGAATGTATGTTTCCCAATGGGCCCAATATAAAAATTCAAAAATTTCCCAAAAGTACATTTTAAATGATAATCTCCCATTATAGGTTTATCAACCATCAATGTTATCCCTTTGTTTCCTTTTCTTGAACAAAGTTTGGCACTTCAATTATGCGTGGATTAAAAATGACTAATGATGTCAATGATGGTTCTTTACTTAAAAATGTAATTATTTTTTTGTTTTTTTTTTTGTTTTTTTTTTTTGATACTTGGGTGTTGTTTGATTTTCTATGTTTATTCCTTTCTCATTGGAATTCAACAACATAAATCCGTACGAAATCACAATTTTATGTTGCTTAAATTGTATTTTTGAATGCAAAAATAGATTCAGCATGCTGTAAAACCCTTAGAGCACTTAGATTATACAGATTTAACCACTCAAATCTACAAATCCAATAATACTTTGCTAGATTTTGGGCAAATATCCCCAGAAAAGATGCCCAGAAAAGGGAAAAAATGTAGCACATTTAGACTAAAACCATACATGGAATTCGTAAATTCTTAATTTAGATTGTCAAGTGCCTCATTAACACAAAGTTGGCTTCTACTACATTTTTATGGAAGCAATTGTTATTGGTTAATATATATTTTAATTATAATTTTTATTTAAAAAAACATTGTTATAATAGTTTAAATGATTATGAAGAAAATTCTTATCTTTTTTATTCGAGATTTAAATCCCATTTTGTGGCTTTTAGTGAGTTTATTGTTGATGAAGAGGAAAATTCTACTCTTTTTTATTCGAGATTTATATCATATTTTGTGACTTTTAGTGAGTTTATTGTTGATGAATTAGGTATGATTTATACATGAGTTATTGAGAGTTATTGAACTAACCTTGTACCTTGAAGAATTTAGGGTTTATCCTAAGTGCCATCCTCGAGATAAGGGAAAGTGCCTCATGAGTTTTCACCAAGATTTATTACCTATAAAAAAATCTTCATTACTATTAAAAAAATATGTTTAAAAAAATAATTTGTTGATATGTCATATACTTCTATTTTATTGGCAATAATATGACAAAAAAGGGACTATTCCTTGTTTTAATATGATTTTTTGAAATATTTTTATTAAACTTTTTATAATTGACATAAAGGTATTATAATTGATTGCCAATTGAAAGATACTAGATTTATTTGTCAATTGGATTTACCTTGGGTGGTTGGGAGGAATGATTGTTATCCTCCCCAGCCAATTTAAATTCTCACAAGTGACATGTTGAGTTCTTAATGAGTATATTGTTGTAATGGATTTGAACCGTGTTGTTGATTATCCTTGTGCCTTGAAGATTCTAGGGTTTATCCTGGATACCATCCTTGAAATGAGAAGATAATCTAGAGTTTTCCATGAGTAGTGTGTAACCTTGAAAAAATGAGTGACTTGTTTGTGTAGAAAAAACAACCTTTAATAAATGGATCAATGAGTACTTTCGTAGTTAGACTATTGTGAAAATGGGCATTGTTTGTAGTGCGATAGTTAAAGTGAGGTACTACACTATCATCAAGAAGAAGGCTCTATATATGATGCATATAAGGGACTTTGAGTCACCATTTGTTATTGAGAAAAAACTATAAAAGCTAGACGAAGGAAAGAGAAAAGCCACTAAGTTGATGAGGACAATAATCTTTTATTGTATTACAAATGACTATTAGAACTTTTATGTGCCTTTGATTATAATTATTATAGCAACAAATTAATTAGATGTAAAGAAAAACATGCTATGTAATTTAATTACCCTACTTGCTTGGAATATGAAAATGAAAGGGAAGGTACAACCACTTAGATACCCTTTTCACCCAATAACATTAGATTGATTAATCCAATTTGTTTGGTGATGAAGCAATTGAGAAAGGATCTTAGTGTTATTTACCTCCCATGTGAGTGAAAATCCGTAACTAGGATTAAGACTAAAGTGTCATGATCTACTTTATTCTACAACAATTTATTTGGGCTTAGGGAAAAGCAATATACAACATGCAACATTTAAGGGTTGGGGATTTACTCTATGTACCTGTGAGGTTACTTTCCCACCTTGTGGAATCAAATTAGGAAACAATATCTCCAAATACAAATAATATGAAAGCACAAGCAAATATATACACAACTAATGATAAATCAAAATAGATGCAAGTATATAAAACCCAACTACCATTACTTGGGAAGGTTATGTCCTCTCTAACATTATTGTGCTAAAGCTTCCTTTGAGGTGGAGATGTTGGATAGTCGAGTGTGAATTAGGGACCAATCCAAACACCGCAATCAAACCAACCAATGCAAAAAAGGAAGATACAATCTAAATGTAGAGTCAAAGTACCAACCATAGCAGTCTCCAAAAAGGTGGAGGATTGGTGGAGCCAAAAAAATCCCAACAAGCTCAATAGTGTGAGAGTTTTCACTAGAGAAGTGAGTTGTTGTTGTTAGTTTTCCTATGGTAGTAAAATTTATGTGTGAGAGTTTTCCCTAGAGCAGTGAGTTGTTGTTGTTAGTTTTCATATGGCATTGAGCATCCCTGGAGTCCCCAACAATAGAGAATCATAGCCAACCTGTGTTGGATCCCTGGAGGGAAGTGGGAAGGCATGAGGGACTATGTGTAGTGAAGGGGGATCCCATTCCTTGGGTTGTGCAGGTTGAGGGGAATATAGTTGTAGGAAAACTAGTTTGTTGTAGGAGTGTATTGTGTTGTGAGAGACACCCTATTTTGTGGATTTTTATCCCCAGCTGATCGGGGGTGATTTGTGGCTGATATTTGGAGCAACAAATTTACGATTGGGAGGAACGTTCATCCCATGCATTCGGTTGCATATTTCCAGTTAAAATTTAAATGTTTTTCGTCTATGTTTCACTATGTTGTTTATAAGTTTTAATTGTTATGTGTGTATGCTCTAATTTTAAAGTGAAATGGCGTTGTTGTGTGCATATAAATGGAACTACATCCATGCTGTTAAATATTTTTGCTAGTAGCATACGTTTTTTATTTGTTGTATGCATTTAGTTTCATGTTATCGATAAATTTTGATGGGTTTTGTAACGTACCCAGCCACTAAAGTTGGTCACGTCACGTAAAAACTCTCTTGTCGTCAGCTCTGATACCACTTTGTAATGTACCCAGGCACAAAAATTGGCCACGTCACGCAAAAAATCTCTTGTCATCAGCTATGATACCATTTTAGTAATGTACCTAGCCTTCAGCTAAGCAACAATATGCGTGGAACTCACATAAAATGAAACTTTTGCTAATTAAAACAATTCTTTTACTGTTAGCCGATTCCCTGTAGATTACAGCTATGAATTAAAACATATTTAGCTATTGTCTTTAACCATAAAATAGAAACATGTACAACATGCTAATAATCAACATGAGATACAACTAAATCATTCATTACTACAACATATAAGTCATCTCATTCACGCAACGTTCATGCACATCAATAACATATGTAAATAACTCAGTACAAGATAAAACACTTGTCTGTAAACAAGAATCGTGCAACCAACTGCTTGGGATGGACATTCCACCCAACCATAGATTGATTGTTCCAAATCTCAACAGCGAGTCACCCTCGAGCTAAGTCTAGCAATCCAAAAAAGAGGGTGGTCTTTGACAGTCCACTCACAGCTCATAAAACTCTCAACCCAACTGATATTTTCCTACAACTATCCCGATTTTTCCACCAGCTCTCTTCCTCTTGACCTGTCCAACCCAAGGAATGCACCATTCTTTTATCAAGGTTAACCCAATGGATGTACCATATATTTATCAAGGCTAAACCAAGGAATGAGCCATTAGCTTATCAAGGTCTCTCTCGCACAAGCAGTTAGGAATCTCTCAATTGGGAACTCAAGGGAAAATGCTAGGAAAACTATCAGCAAACCAACAACAACCACTTGTTGTTTCAATGCAACTCACGCTAGAGTTCACTCTTCCAGCCTAGCAACCAGGCTCTTCAGTTCTTCCAGCTCCAATTTGCTCCAATTACGCTCCAGAATTCACCCTCCTATCGCCGCACCAGCTCCAAGCTCTCTTTCTTCTCTCTGTCCCTTCGCTCTTGTGCATCCACTTCACTAACTCCCCCATTATCTCCCTCTTCCCATACCAATTTCCTCTCTTTTTTTTTCCTTTCTTGACTCACACTCTTCCCAAAGCGGATTGTACTCAACCCCCATGTGCCCAATAACTTTGGGTTGTGACCACTCACACCCACCCTCTTACATGTATTCAATGATTGGCTTTTGGAAACACTCAATCAGAAAATGAAAGGTTCATATACAAATAGTAATTTAGGAAAATGTTTTAAATCATTATACATGGGTAATTCCCCCTTGGACCCCTCTTGGTCATTATCCTAGACACTCCCCTCTCTTATGGATTAATTCAACCCCCATCTCTTGTCCATGTCCCCTTTGTAGTTGGCATCACATTTTTATTAATAAAAGAAAGAAATACAATTTTCATATTACATTGCTTGGTTGTAGCCACATATTATATCTCCATAAGCATTAATTAAACTGGGGATTATAGTGGGGATGTTACATTCCCCCTCCCCTACAATTGTGCGTTGTCCTCAGTTCACTCTATGTCGATATACATATATGAAAATTACATCACAATACTCAGAAATAAAATTTTGAAGTTTAACAACTCCAGCAACAACTCCAACCAAAATCTCATGTTCCTCTCAACTCGCCGACCCAAGGAATGCACCATTCTTTTACCAGATTTAACCCAAGGGATGTACCATCCGTTTATCAAGGCTAACCCAAGGAATGAACCATTCTTTTATCAAGGTCCCCAGCATAGTTGGTCATGACTCTGAGACATGGTTCCAGAAATCTAGCAGCTCAAAACGGTGTCTTGCACTTTGTCTTCTTCAAAACTGTCAAAAAATTGTGGGTATTACGCTCACATGTTTTCTTCATGCTCCCATGTAGCATCTTCAAGACCGTAGCAAGTCCATTGAACCTTTACCATCCATATGGATTTGTTCCTGAGAACTCTAACTTTCCAGTCCAGGATGTGTATTGGTTCCACCCGAAAATCCCCTTTGTGCTCCACTTGGATCACATTCCAATCAATGACATGATTAGCATTAGGTACATAATTTTTAAGTAACGATACATGAAATACATTATGAATACACATCGATGCAGTTAGACAATCATGTATGCTAGAGGCCCAATTCTTTCCAGGATTTTGAATGGCCCACAATATCTTGTTGCCAACTTCGGGAAACTTTGTAATCTTAGCAAACTTCTCTTTTCCTTTACTTTTAATAACACATGTTCTCCCACTTTAAAATCTCTGAAAAATCTATTCCTGTTTGCATAACTTCTCTGCCTATCCTAGGCATCCTTCAAATTTTTCTTTATCTTTCCCATCTGATCTTCCATTTCCTTTAACAATTCTGTCCCAACAAGTGTTATGTCTGCTAGATTATCCCAACTCACTGGAGTGTTGCATTTTCTACCATACAATGCCTCAAATGGACTCATTTTCAATGAGGCCTCATACCCATTATTGTAGGAAAATTCAACTAAATGGATATAATCTTCCCACTTTGATGGTTAATCCATCACATACATTCTAAGCACGTCCTCAATTATCATGTTAGTCCTTCAAGTTTTCCCATCTAACTTGGGATGATATGTTGAACTAAGATTTAAATTTGTTCCAAATCCCTTGAACAAATCCTTCCAAAAATTGGAAGTAAACTTTGGGTCTTTGTCTGAAACTATTGCCTTAGGCACTCCATGTAGCCTAGCAACTTCTCTCATATAAATATATGCAATATTTGTTGCCTTGTGTGTAGTCTTTACTGGAATAAAATGTGTTTCTTTAGTCAATTTGTCCACCGCCACCATGATGGAATCATGTTGCTTTATTGTTCTAGGCAGATTAGTAATAAAATAAATTGAGATAATTTCCCACTTCCATTTTGGAATGGGAAATGGCTATCGAAAACTTGTTGGGTGTCTATGTTTTGTCTTTACTTTTTGGCATTCCAGACATCTGGCTATGTAATTAGCCACTTCTTTCTTCATTCGTGGCCAAAAATATTGGCTTCGTACTACTGCAATTGTTTTCTGATATCTTGGGTGCCCTGCATATGGTACATTATGCATCTCTTCCAACACTGTGTTTTTCAACTCACTGGAATTCTACACATACACCTTACCTTTGTACATGAGAATTACATCTTCTTTCAGCTCATAATAATTAAATTTCTGCTGAAAATTACTTTGTTGTAATGTCTCTTTTATTTTAAATAATTCTAATCTAAATTTGTTGCTGCAATAACTTTGTCTTTATAATATGTCTTGTACATGCTAATGGATGCAATATGCACTTCACGAGCTCTCCTGTTGAGTGCATCAACCACTTGATTTTCCTTTCCCTTTATGTGCTTAATTTCTAAGTCATATTCACTCATAAATTCTAGCCATCTAGTTTGTCTAGCATTTAGTGTTGGTTGTCCAAACAAATGCTTCAGACCATAGTGGTTTGTCCTTAGCTCGAATTTCTTTCCCATAAGGTAATGTCTCCACATTTTCAATGCATGTACAATCGTTGCTAACTCTAAATCATGTGTAGCATAATTCCTTTCAAGCTCTTTTAATTTTCTAGACTCATAGCATACCACATGATCCTTTTGACTAAGGACTCCACGAAGCCTTTCCTTGCATGCATCAATGCACACAACAAAATATTTGTTTGGATCTACAGTCTTCAATATTGGTGCACTTGTCAATATTCCCTTCAACTGTTGAAAACTCTCTTCACACTTGGAAGTCCATTCAAATTTCAATCCCTTCTTTTGCAAAGAAGTGATTGGACTTGCAATCTTTGAAAATCATTTTATGAATCTTCGGTAATAACTGGAAAGACCCATGAATGATCTGAACTCTATCACATTCTTTGGAATTGACCATCCCCTAATGGCTTCTATCTTCTCGGGATCAACTTCTATCCATGTTGTTGATATTATATGCCCCAAGTAGTGAATCTTATTTTGGTAAAAGATGCACTTACTTAGCTTAGCATATAATATGTGCTCTCTTAAAACTTGCAATATCATTCTTAAATGTTTCTTATGTTCCTCTTCTGACTTATAATATACAAGTATATCATCTAGGAACACAATCACAAATTTGTTCAGGTATTCCCTGAACACTCCATTCATCAAACACATAAAATCTGTTGGGGCATTTGATAGTCGAAATGGCACTATCGTGAATTAATAATGCCCATATCTTGTTTTGATTGTTATCTTGCTTATGTCTTCTTCCATTATCCTTACTTGATGATAGCCTGACCTCAAGTCGATATTTGAAAAGATTCTCACACCTTTTAGTTGATCAAACAAATCATCAATATTGGGTAAAGGATACTTATTCTTTATGGTAGCCTTATTAAGTTGACCGAAATCGATACATGGCCTTAAGGTTTTGTCCTTCTTCTTTACAAAAAGGATCGGAGCTCCCCAAGGTGACACACTTGGGCGTATATACCCCTTTTTTAACAACTCTTCAAGATGCATCTATAACTTCTTCAATTTTGGTGTACCCATTATGTATGGTGTCTTGGACACTGGGGCATCTCCTGGCACTAAATCAATAGAGAAATCAATGTCTCTCTTGGGTGGAAATAGGAGAATTTATCTAAAAATGTCTTCAAAATCTCTCAAGACCGATGGTCTTCAATACTTGCCACTTTATCTTTGGTTGCCTCCTCCATATGGTCTGCAAACATTTGGCATCCCTTCCTGAAGCTCTTCTTCAACTGCATAGTTGAAATCTCTCTAACGGCTACAACTCTTGAAATGCCTTGAATCTTGCCTTGCTTCCCTTCCTCATCAAGACATGTGATCATCTTGTTGTAACAGTCTAGTACAACATGATATTTTTCTGACCAATCCATGTCAATTAGACATTCATATGAACCCAATGGTATGATGTTTACATCTACCTTTGTGTTGAGTCCATTCTTGTCTATTTGACAATCTTTAACCAATTCATTGATCTTTCTCTTCTCCCCCGTGGCTAACTGAACTAACCAAGATTTTTTATGCTTACTTCATTGCAAGTGAAATCTTTCAACAATGTTAGCATTTATGTAACTATGGTTAGCTCTGGAATCAATTAAAATTTCTATGGGTTGGTTATCAATCTTACCTTCCACTTCGATCATGGGGAATTGATACTTTGCCTACTTGTTGTCCAAGGCTGCATAAATCCTTGGCACACTTCCTCCCATGTCTTCCATTGTTTCAGCCTTCTGGATGTTGTGGAAAATCCTCATTCTTTCTCCTTTATGAGGGTATTCCCTATATAAGTGATTCCCTTCACATCCTCGACATTGAACATGTTGTTGCCTTGGCCTTTTCCCAAATGAATCTGCATTCTTTTGATCATTTTGAGCTGCCTGGCCTTACTGATTTGCTTGGGAGTTATTTCTAAAAAAGGGTGGCTTAAAACCTTTCTGTCTTTTATCCTTTTTCGCTTTCATTTTGTAATTCCAAGCCTTTTGGAACACTGGCCTTCCTTTGCTTTGCTCATAAAGGTGCCTTGCTTTCCTTATGGTTTCTTCCAAGGTCTTGGGGTTATCATATTGAATCTTGTCACTATAAAAGGAGGGCAACCCACTTAGAAACCTTTTTATTTTAACCTTCTCATCCTTGATGAAGTCAACATACTTTAACAATTCAAAGAACCGCTTCTCATATTCCTCCATTGCCATGGTTCCTAACTTGAATTCAAAGAACTCTTTCATCTTTCTCTCATAGCAATGCTCGGAAAAATATTTCTATTGGAAATATCCTTAGAACTACCTCCATGGGATTCTTTTCACATCAAGGATCTTGGCTTACTTAAGTTGATCCCACCACATGGCTTCCTTTCCTTGAAAGTGGTAGGTGAAAATCCTAGATTCTACCTGGGATGGGTAGTCATGCAACTGAAAATATTTCTTCATTTCCAATAGCCAGGTCTTTGCCTCTTCTCCTTTCCTATGCTCACCATTAAAAGTAGGTGGCTTGATTTTCCTAAGTTCACCTTGCAAGATTTCTACCTTGGGCTTTCTTCTTTGCCTATGAACATGAGACACACTTGAGTTGCTCCCTGGATCTGAGCTTGAATGAGTTCTCCTAGTGGACTACCTTGGAGAATGATGGCGCCTTCTCATGCTTCTTAAATGCCTAGCATTTCCATGATCATCCATTTTTCTATGGAAGATGGATGTTGATACTTGTCTAGCACTAGTTGCTTGCTTGGTGCAAGAATCATTGTTAACTTGCTTATGCAACATATTTAAGCTACGGAGTATCTCTTCCTGAGCCTTTATAATCCTTTCATTATCATCCATGTAACTCTGCACTTCCCTATGTAGAATTCTCATAGTGACAGGCCCTTGCCTATATCTTCTTCCATTTGACTCTATCTCAACATTCCCCATGCAAACCTATGAAATCTTCCTCATGGCTGTAATATCCTTGAGCATCTTCCATAACTCCAATCCTCATATAGGAACTAATGTCTCTTTCTGTACTTCTAATTCTACAAGAAATGTGCATGTAATAATTACTATTAGAACATGCATATTATAAAACATTTTATTAATTAGAATATAGGTTACTTCTTCGTCAATTTTTGAAGGACACATTGCACTAATTCAAATTTTGATTTGCTTGATGCATTCCTCCCAGAAATAAATTTCCCACGACTAAAAACTTTCCCAAAATCGAGCTCTGGTTTGAAAGTTATAGCCCTATGAAGTTCTTGTACAGATCTAAAACATCTCCAGAGACCTGAAGTCCCAAATTATCCTTCGTTGATCTATCTTAATGGATTCATCATGGATCTAAGTCATATTTCTTCTTCATACCTTCCATGAACCCACCACGAACACTTAGTTTCTTTTTCCTTCGTGGACTTGTAAACTTCTTTCATAAGTCCGTCTGAAAGTCTCAACACTTAGTCATTTTCCCACTTCTTTGTTGACTCGCGGACTCACAATCTTTGTTCGAAAGGTTTCATCACTTAACCATCTTTCCACTTCTTCGTGGACTTGTAGACTCATATTCTCATAACCTTTCTTTCATAAGTCCGTCTGAAAAGTCTCAACACTTAGTCATTTTTCCACTTCTTTGCAGAGTTGTAGACTCATAATCTCATAACCTTTATTTCATAAGTCCATCCGAAAAGTCTCAACAGTTATTCATTTTTCCACTTCTTTGCGGACTCGCATATTCATAATCTCGTAACCTTTCTTTCATATTTCTTTCTGAAAAGTCTCAACGCTTAACCATTTTTCCACTTCTTTGCTGACTCGTGGACTCGCGAACTCATAATCTCGTAACCTTTCTTTCATAAGTCCGTCCAAAAAGTCTCAACACTTAGTCATTTTTCCACTTCCTTGCAGACTCACGGACTCATAATCTCGTAACCTTTCTTTCATAACTCTGTCCAAAAAGTCTCAACACTTAGTCATTTTCCATGTTTGCGGACTCGCAAACTCACATAATCATAATAAGTCCCAACACTGAGCCATTTTTCCATCTTCGCGAACTCATAATAAGTCCCAACACTTAGCCATTTTTCCGTCTTCGCGGACTTGTAGACTCACAGACTCATAATAAGTCCCAACACTTAGCCATTTTTTTGTCTTCGCGGACTCGTGGACTCACAATAAGTCCCAACACTTAGCCATTTTTTTGTCTTCTTACCGCGGTCTCGTGGGACTGACAGTTGGTCTACCACATGGCTCCACATCACATGCCAACTGCAATCCCATCCAACATGTACCTATCACTGTGGCAACACTTGTCTTTGTTCTACAACGTCAGCTAACATGTGGCCTCCATGCCATGCCGACGTCATCATACAGAAAAATACCCAATTTTTTCTGATTTACCTATTTTTCGAGATTTCCAAAGGGCTCAATTCTTCAAACTTACCTTGAAATTCCTCCCAATTTACTGTAGTAATTTCAACAAACGTATTTCAACCATCCTTTTTTCAACATTCTGTCAAAACGTTTGCCTGCATAGTCTATAATTTTCACTTCTATGTTCCACTAATTGGCCCATCCAGGATTAGTGTTGAAAGCTAGGCTCTGATACCACTTTGTAACGTACCCAGCCACCAAAGTTGGTCACGTCACATGAAAATGCTCTTGTCATCAGCTATGATACCATTTTAGTAACGTACCTAGCCTTCAACTAAGCAACAATACGTGCATAATTCACATAAAATGAAACTTCTACTAATTAAAACAATTATTTTACTATTAGTCGATTTCCTGTAGATTACAGCTATGAATTAAAACAGATTTAGCCATTGTCTTTAACCATAAAATAGAAGCATCTACAACATGCTAATAATCAACATGAGATACAACTAAATCGTTCATTACAACAACATATAATTCATTCTCATTCACACAACGTTCATGCACAACAATAACATATGTAAATAACTCGTTACAAGATAAAATACTTATCTTTGAACAGGAATCGTGCAACCAATTGCTTGGGATGGAAGTTTCACCCAACCATAGATTGATTGTTCCAAATCTCAACATCCATTCACCCTCGAGCTGAGGCTAGCAATCCACAAAATAGGGTGGTCTCTCACATTCCACTCACATCTCATAAAACTCTCAACCCAACTGATATTTTCCTCCAATTTTCTTAATTTTTCCACCAGCTCTCTTCCTCTTGACCTATCCAACCCAAGGAATGCACCATTCTTTTATCAAGGTTAACCCAAGGGATGTACCATCCTTTTATCAAGGCTAACCCAAGGAATGATCCATTTATTTATCAAGGTATCTCTAGCAGAGGAAGCTAGGAATATCTCAGCTGGGAACTCAAGGGAAAACGCTGCTAGGAAAACTATCAGCAATCCAACAACAACCACCTGATGTTTCAGTGCAACTCACGAAGGAGTTCACTCTTTCGTCCTGAAAACCGAGCTCTTAAGTTCTTCCAGCTCCAATTCACTCCAATTACACTCCAGTTACGCTCCAGAATTCACCCTCCTATCGTTGCACCAACTCCAAGATCTATTTCTTCTCTCTATCCCTTCGCTCTCGTACATCCACTTCACTAACTCACCCATTGCTGCCCTCTTCCCCTACCAATTTCCTCTCTTTTGTTTTCCTTTCTTGACTCACACTCTTCCTAAAGCAGATTATATTCAACCCCCATGTGCCCAATAACTTTGGGATGTGACCACTCACACCCACCCTCTTACATGTATTCAATGATTGGATTTTGGAAACACTAAATCATAAACGGGAAGGTTCATATACAAATAACAATTTAGGAAAATGTTTTAAATCATTATACATGGTTAATTCCCCCTTCAACCCCTCTTGGTCGTTATCCTAGACACTCCCCTCTCTTGTGAATTAAGTCAACCCTCATCTCTTGTCCATGTCCCCTTAGCAGTTGGAATCACATTTTTATTAATAAAACAAAGAAATACAATTCACATATTACATCGCTTGGTTGTAGCCACATATTATATCTACATAAGCATTAATTAAATTGGGGATTATAGTGGGGATGTTACAGGTTTAGTAGTGGGGATGTTACAGGTTTAGTAGTGGGGGCATTACAGAGTGGTATTAGAGCTCTGGTTGTAACACTAGGCTTGTATGGGTTTGCTACAAAAATTTAATATATGTGTAGATTTGAGTAAAAATATGTCTTGCCCAACATATAAATTTGGGGTCAAGGACCTAAATTTGAAATTTTGTATGATAATGTTGTTTTGTGGGGATCATTTTGGCCTCTAGTTGGTTGATTTCGACTTAGATAGTTGAGTCGATCATTTTTGCGATCATCGCGATATTTGTGAGCCCGAAAACACAAGAATTGACTAAGTATCAAGATGTTACTTAGTCGTCGATACAATGTGTATCAACGAAGAAAGAAAATCTTTTGTCGATATGACGATGAAGGAAGAGCTTTAGAAGTCATTGATATAGGGTATCAACAAGAAAATATCTTTTTGAGCCACCGACGAAGAATTGTTTCAGTGAGAAAAGGAGATAACTTGTTGAAACATCTGCAAGCAAAAAGGATGTCGTCGAAATGTCGACGAGAAAGGAAGATCTTTTATCAGCAAGAAGGAAATATATTTTTCTGTCGATAAAGAAGTTTGTGTCGGTGGAAGGAAAATATCTTTCATTGCCAAGAAAGAAAGATATTTCATTACCGAGAAATTAATATATTTTATCAGCAAGAAGGAAAGATCTTTTAACAACAAGAAAAGAGAATAACTCGTTGAAACGTTGGCGAGAAAAGATAATAACTAACTGAAACACCAACGAGAAAAGATAATGACTCGTCGAAACGTCGGCAAGAAAAGAGAATAACTCGACGATATGTCAGCAAGAAAAGACAGTAACTTGCTGAAACACCGACGAGTAAAGGAGACAAGTCGTCGATATGTCGACGAGCAAAGATTATAAGTTGTCGATATGTTGGTAAGGAAAAGACATTTCATTGTTGAAACATCAACAAAGAATGTGCTTTTGGCGTCAAAACCTCGACGAAGGGAAAAGATAATAGATCACCAATAAAATAGAAAGAGATAAGAGAAGAGGAGGAGGAAGGGGAATGAAGAGAAAGAGAAGAAGAAAAGAGGAAGAGAAGAGAGGGAGGAAAGGGAAGGAAAAACAACCAAGTTACAACAAAAAAAAAAATCTAGAGCCAAAAACTTGTTTTGACCATAATAGGAGAATTTTAACTCATATTAAGATGAAATTTAAGGCGTGTGTCCGTAGTGATGAGGGCTACAATAATTCCAGTGAGGACCACTAGCTAATTTTGTTCCAATTTTCTGAAAAACATAAATTAGCAACTTTTGAATATTTGGGTCGTGCTCAATAATTGAGGCCCAGATAAGGGTGAAATTTTATAGATAGCTCAAAAAGTAGGCATGAAGATATCCATTTGGGAATGTAGCAAAATTCAGAAGGAGTTGGTGTGGATATGCCCAAATGGGGCAAAATCCACTATTCTCTGGTGCATTTTGGAGATTTATGAAATCTTTTGAGGAGGAAAAGGGACCCCAGATCACCTATCCAAATTTTTTTATGTAGCCGACATTTTATTTGCTCACCAATCTGAACAACTTGTCTTGAGAGAGTTTTTTCTAGTTTTGCTCCATTTGGGAGATAACCATTTTTTTCCAAAAATTCCAAGTTTGGAGGAAAAGAAAAAGGGACAAATTGACAAACCTAGATGGATGCAAAAGTTGGATTGAGTGTCAAATCCTAAATCTGAGAGTTGTTGTGTCTTCAATATAATGAATAATATCAGTGCCCAATATAAAATTTTCCTTGTACTCCCCAAATTTTGTTTTGCAACAGGCAGAAGTCAACCCTTGAGATTTTTGGTATCAGTGAAATAAGTGCAAAAAGCAGTAAAATTGTTGATTTCAGAGAGACATAACTCTTAAAAAATAAGTTTGATACATGAGTACAACCATAAAAAATATAATTCAAAAGGGAATATGTTTGAAAGCTCTAAATTTTGATTAGTTTATCAATCCTCTTCAAAAAATCAAGGCAAAGAAGGGCTTGTAGCTTAAATTAATGACAATTTTATAATATGCTTAACTCTAACAAATAATTGTTGCATGCATAGTCCTTGCAGAATTAGAGGTACAAAAAAACATATTTAGTTCCTATATGAGGACAAGATATATGGAGGATTCCTATGGATCTTATAGCCATGAGGAGGAGGTCAAAGGTTTACATGTCAACATGGAAAATGCAAAGACCAAGTCCAACGAACGCAGGAGCAGGGTGGAGCCTGTGGAGTTGGTTGAAACTATAAGAATCTTGTAGATGAAAGTGAAGGGATATGGAGAAAATAATGAAAAGATGATGAGAGCTTGGGAGGAGCTGCTGCAGAGTCTGAATATGTTGTAGAGACAATAAAATAAATATTCTAGCACAAAACAAGCCCCGAGTGCAATGCAAGTAACACCATCTTGTTCTCGTGATAGGAGGGATGACCATGGGGGATTTAGGCAATCAAAGAGTGTTAGCATACATCATCATCATTGTCCATCAGACACTTGACTAGAAGAAGACATGTGTGTTCAAGGTCGGAGAGCAGCCAGAGTGTATCCCCTGTTAGAAATTAGAGGATGAGGCATGAGTTGGATATCTTGCAAGGAGAGCTCAAGAAGATCAAGACACCATCATTTGATGGAGAGAATAGGAAGGGAAAATATGTTGAAGCTTGGTTGTTGGGCATGAAAAAATATTTCCAGTTGCATGATTACTCATCACATGTAGAAGCCAAAATTGAAATTTAACATCTTCAAGGAAATACATCTATGTGGTGAGATCAACTCAAGCAGGTTAATCACATTGATGAGAAGAAGATCTCATGGGGGTAGTTCAAGAGATATTTCTAGTGGAAGTACTTGTCAAAACAATATTATGATAAGAAGATGCAAGATTTCTTTGAACTCAAGCTTGGAAACATGACAATGGATGAGTATGAGAAGAAATTCCTAGAGATTATGAGGCATGTGGACTTTATTAGGGATGCAGACGTTAAAACCCAGAGGTTCTTGAGTGGGTTTACATCATTTTATATAGACAAAATCCAATTTGAAGAGCCTAGAGCTTTGGAAGAAGCCATTGGGAAGGCTAAGTATTTGTATGAATAGAACAAAAGAAAGCCAACTTTCCAAAAGGCTTGGTGTGAAGGACACAAGGGTTCGTAATGAACAGTTCACTATGAATCCATAATAAGATATATATATATATATATATATATATATATAATTGATTGTAAAATAATGATGATATTACAAGGATAGGGCCTGCATATATATATGCCCTTTATGGGTTTATGAAGAGTCGTGAATTTTAATCATGACATTTTATTACATTAATGTTTAATTTACTTTTATTTATTATTTTAATGTATTTATATTATGTTATTTATTTATTTTGACATTGCCCTTCCCTTAAATTTTGCTTTGTACTCAAAGCAATGATAAGGAAGGATGTAACTGGAGGAAGTGCATTGACTCCCATGCAACGTCTTCTTCCGATAGATTTTTCCATTTAATCATATATTCCTTTATTACTCGAGAACATAATCTCTTTTCCCGAGTGGTAATAATGGCTTCGGGCTCTACAATGATTCTTCCTTCCTCATCCAACATAGGAAGTATAGTTTGTGCCTTTTGTTGTTGCCCCAAGACTCTCTTTAGACATGATACATGAAAGACATTGTGGATACGACTTTTATCTAGTAAATCCAACTGATAAGCTACGTGACTGATTTTTCTATATATTTGATATGGTCCATAAAACTTTGGAGCCAATTTATTCTTCCCATGTTGTTTAAGGGATAATTTTTTGTAAGGTAGAAGTCTCACAAGTACCCAGTCTCCTACTTCGAACTCTCTTTCTGTTCGGTTTTGGTCTGCTTGTTGCTTCATTCGGTTCCTTGCAACTGTTAAGTTTTCTTTGAGTAACTGAAGGATTTTATGACTTTCATCTAAATGGTATTTTACTAATGCAACTTTTATGTGGCTAGTGGCCAACTCCTTCCATGATGGAGGTTTGTAACCATAAAGAGATTGGAAAGGTGTCATTTTAGTTGATGTGTAATAAGTGGAATTATACCACCACTCAGCAAGGTGCAACCATTGAAACCATTTATTTTGTTTGTTGGAGATAAAACAATGAAGATATGTTTCTAAACATTTATTGACGACTTATGTTTGACCATCTGTTTAAGGGTGGTAAGTTGAGCTCATATTGAGAGAGGTTCCGATATGTTTGCAAAATTCTCTCCAAAGATTCCCTTTAAATTTGGCATCTCTATCACCGACGATAACTTTAGGGAACCCATGTAGTTTGTAAATATTTTTATAGAATATTTCAACCATTTGTTTTGCTGAATTTGTTTTCCTTACTCCAATAAAGTGTGCATACTTAGTTAGTTTGTCTACTACTACTAATATTTTATCTTTTTCGTCGGATATGGGTAGTCCTTCAATGAAATCCATTGAAATTTCTTCCCATTTTTGGTTGGGAATGTGTAACGGGTGGAGTAACCCAGGGGTCGACACATTTTCATTTTTGTTCCTTTGACATAGATCACATTCTGCTACATATTTTCGAATATTTGCACTCATCCCTTTCCAAAAAAATGATCTTCGTGCATTATAGTATGTTTTGAAAAATTCTACATGACCTACAGCTGGGCAATCATGAGATTCTTGAAGAACCCTGGATTTAAATCTTGAGTTGGTATTTAAGTAGATTCTCCCTTTATACCATAAGATGTCGTTTTTCCGTTCGAACTTAGGATATTGATTTCAATTGTTGATTATAGAGCAAGTCTCCGAGTTTTTTGCATACTCAGTTCGGATTTCATCCAACCATTCTGGGATGGCTATTGATATTGCAAAACCTTGTGTTTCTTCATCTTTTTCGTGATAGGGCATCAACTACGATGTTGTCTTTTCCTCTTTTATGTAGAATTTCCATATCAAACATGGCAATTTTCTCTATCCACTTTTGTTGTTCGATTGACAATGTTTTTTGTTGTAACAAGTACTGGAGACTGTTATGATCTGTGCGTATCAAGAACTTACTTCCCAATAGATATTGGTGCCATTTTGTTAATGCATGCATGATGGAAAGCATTTCCTTGTTGTAAGTGGATTGTAAGCATTTTGTTTGATTTAATTTTCTGCTCTCAAAAGCTATTGGGTGCCCATCTTGCATCAATCTTGCTCCAATTCCAAGACCTGACGCATCACACTCGATGATGAAAGGTTTGGAGAAGTCAGGTGTTGCTAATACCGGGGTTGTGGACATAATGTTTTTTAAGTTTTGAAAACATTTTTGTGCTTCCACATTCCATTGGAAGGATTTTTTCTTAAGGAGATTTCTTAGAGGAGCGGTTAAATGAGCATAATTCTTGACGAATCTTCAATAGTATCCTGCCAATCCTAGAAATCCTCTTAACTTGGATATGTTTTTGGGTTTAGGCCATTTTGTGATTGCCCTAATTTTCTTGGAGTCTACCTTGACTCCTTTTTGGGATATAATGTGACCAAGGTACTCTACTTCCTCCTTGCCAAATGTACATTTTGACAGTTTGGTGTAGAATTCATTTTCCTCCATAAGAGATAACACTTGTCCCAAATGTTTCATATGCTCCTCCCATGTTTTACTGTACACTGAGATATCATCGAAGAAGACTAAGACATGTTTATGTAAGTATGGGTGAAATAATTCATTCATTGTCACTTGGAAAGTGGCAAGGGCATTAGTTAGCCCAAAAGGCATCACCTTGAATTTGAAGTGTCCTTTGTGTGTGTGGAAGGCAGTCTTGGCTACATCTTCTAGTCTGAATTTGATCTGATAGTACCCAAATCTTAAATCAAGTTTTGAAAAATATCTTGCTCTGTGAAGTTCATCCAACATTTCATCAATAAACGGGATGGGAAATTTATTTTTAATTGTTGTTTTGTTTAACCCTCGGTAATCTATGCATAATATAAAATATCCATCTTTCTTTCGAACTAACACTACTGTATTTGCATATGGACTTCTTCTTTTCGTGATGACACCACATTTTAACAGGTATTGGACTAATCTTTCTATCTTTGTTTTGTGGTGATGGGGGCATCTGTATGGTCTAACCTTGACTGGGCTTGATCCTGGTTTAACTTCAATTATATGTTCAATTATTCTTTGAAGTAGTAACTTCATGGGAAGGTCTTGAAATACCTTCTTATGTTTTTGAATTAGATCTTGGATGTCTGATGTTCTAGAGTCATCCTATTCTGATTCTTGTATTTCTATGTTGTGGCATTGGATGAAGTATGCGGTTGCTCCTTTTCGGATCATTTTTTCCATTTGTTGTGATGACACAACCTATGTTTCTGGAGGTTGAAAAACCGTCTAATTTATAACTTTGCCCTTACCACTTGAATTCGATGAAATGTGCCTAGTGATTGGTTGAGTATGTGCCCAAGGTTTGTAACCATTGGACTCCTAAAACCACATCTACTCCTCCCAGAGGGACAGTGTAGATTTTTTATTCCAAATTGAAATCTTGGATTTGGAGTTTCACCTTATGGCATTTTCCAACATTTCCATTTTTTATTTTTTTTTCCGTTTGCAACCATTACTTTCATATCTGGAACTAGATATACAAAAAATTTGAGTTTCCTTGCAATCTTGATATCGTGGAAATTGTGGGTACTTTCAGTGTCGATTAGTACGGTGACATTATGATTTTTGATATGTCCTTTTAATTTGAGAGTTTGTGGTTGGGTAATGCCTATGATGGTTGCGAGCGATATTCTTGGTGTGTTGTCTTCTATGAGTTCTGAAGTGTCATTTTGGAAATTTGTCATTTCTTCATTTATTGATTCTGCTGAGTCTGATTCATTGTCTTTTTCTGCTTCACAAGTGTACAATTTTTTTGAGTTATCTTCGATCTGGCACCTATGTATTGGGTCCCATTTCTCTCCACATCATTTACATTTTCCTTCTTTTATCCTTTGGGACTCGAAACTTCTTCTTCTATCTTCACGTAGATTGGGTGGTATGTATTTGTCATTTCCTGTGGTTTGAGGTACACTCCTTCTTGAGTAAACCTTGTTGAATCTTAATTGGCCTTCTCATTTTTCTTTTGCGGCTTTTGCCTTGTGTATTTTTATTTCTACTGTAGTAACCTCATGTAATCTTAACTCGTATTGGATATGTGGTTTGAGACCACCTATGTAAGATTGGAGTAATTGATCATCAGATAGTCCAAATACTTGGGTGGTGAGAGCTTCCCATTGATGCGTAAATTCATCTATGTTGCCTTTTTGGTGTAATTTGGTGAGTTTTGAAAAAAGAAAAATCTGATATGCCCTGTAATCTTTTAAAAAAATCATTTTTGAAAGAATTCCAATTATATGACTGAATTCTACCTTTCCACCATAGATACCAATTGTATGCAGTGCCTTCGAGGTACATGGATGTGCATTTGACCTTTTCTTCATCGGTTGTAATATTATATATATGGAAATATTCTTTAGTTTCGTTAAATCGGGCCATGCATTGGTTACCGCCTCCATTGTATTTTGATAGTTCAATTTTGGCTTTGGGAGGATAAATTATTAAGGGTTGATGTTGTGATATAGGTTGGGAATTTGAATTGTAGGGAGGTGGTGGAGACAATGGTGGTGGGGGTGATGTGTTAGATGTGCTTGAGTCACTTGGTTGTCGTTGGGTGGCTTGTTGGTGCCTTTGGCCTTTTATTAAATTTAAAAGATCATTAAGCTTTTTTTCTGATGTTGTGTCATCACAACCAGATTTTGTTGTAAATTGTCATTTATTTCTCGTTTAAAGTTTCCCAAACCTCGTTGTAGGTTAACCCCGAGTTCTTGAAATATATCGTCTTTAAGATCTTGTTTTAGATTATTCATGCCTTTTGGTAATTTGATTCCAATTTCCATTGAAATTTTTTCTTTAATATTTTGGGTCAACTCCTGTTTGAGTGCCTTATTGTTGAGCTTTATTTCTTCTAGTAACTCATCGTGAGTTTTTTGTATTGAATTTTTGAGTGATTTTCTAATGCTTTTACACTCTTGGTCTATTTTTCCACTTGAGTTTTTAATTCTGACATCCTTCTGGTGTTTGGGGGTGAGTATTTTTCTGTAATTTTGATTTTGCTTGGAATATCCCCTTTTTAATTATTTGAGTTTAAAGAATTGAATGTAGTTTAAGGTGGAAGGATGTGTGTCATTGTGGAGACTGGAGGGTGCGAAAGAGTGAAGAGTGTATGGTGGGTGAATAATGAAAGGAAAGGCGAATGGGAGAGGAGTGGCGTGGGAGTGAGGTGG
>JASDQU010736695.1:129770-171986 GCA_032191745.1 Picea mariana | reverse complement strand
GCTGACTTGATGGATTGGTAGAATCTATAACCCCCCTGGAGTCAACACTCCGTCCGGTGAACTTGTGGGAGACTAAGGGCTTCTAAGGAATAAGGCCCCCGCCTTATTGCAGGCCCCTTAGAATCACGTGAGCGACTGTCACAGTCTGCCCTCACGGCATCATGGATCCCCTCGAACTAGGTAATCGTTAACCTACAGTTCGAATCGTGAGCGACTATCGCAGTCTGCCCTCACGACATCGTGGATCCTCTCGAACTAGGTAATCGTTAACCTACAGTTCAAGCCACAGCGGGAGTGCTAATAGGCTATGGCAGGGATGCTGACACACCTCTCCCTAAATCTCTCTGGAACTCGTGTGTGGCCCCTTTACTCCATATGTGAGTCTGGTCGGCAAGCTATCGTCAGCCTGCATCATTAACCATCATGTCAGATCATGTCAACAACATATCATGAAATCAATAGCATATCATCAAAACCACACAATAGCACTGTAAATGAAACAACTCAAATAGTCCACTCCCTGACTCAATCCGGATTCCAAGGGAGTTCCACCGATGCCTCTGCATCCTCAAGGTACGAAACCCTGCACACTCAATGAAACTGAGTCAATAGCACCTGTATATAGAAATAGTAANTCCACCGATGCCTCTGCATCCTCAAGGTCTGAAACCCTGCACACTCAATGAAACTGAGTCAATAGCACCTGTATACAACAATAGTAAAACATCCTGTCATCAATCATGATGCATCATCATCAAGGTCAAGTGGTTCATCGTCATAAAATCCAGATCACTTGCGAGCAAGTGTCCTCAAAGAATAAGCTTTGTCAGTGCGCCAGAGCGGGATGTTACATCACATCTATAACATATCAACCACTTTGCACAAAGCAACCACAACATAGGATATACGTGGTTCACCCAAGTGTGGGGCTATGTCCACCAACTCTTCGTCTTCTTTATTATCTTCTTTCAATCTTCTTACATGCACAGAGCCACAAAACCCACTTCGCATAGGACATGAGATCTACGTGCACCTCGCCAGATCCTCCTTCCTCGAGCTAGGCCAAGGCACAAAGCCTCTTACAATCACTTTCACTTAGCTCTGCAAGTCTAACACACAATATGCACAAAGCCGATTACAATTACTTGCACTAAGCCGTACACATCCACTACTAGGTTTCTTCTTACATCGCCTAGATATCTATTTATACATTACAAAAGGGGAATAAACATGGGTAAACCCATGGGCCAACATCCCATACTCGTTACATAAACCCTAAACCCGAAAATCCCGTAAAAGGGGGGGGAGATCCCGCAATCTACGAATTGCCTGGGTGCTCCGACTTCAACCAGCCTATCGAAGTCCCAAAAAGTGGTCAAACATGACCAAGGTTCTCCAAAACTTGGTCAAGGGCCAACAAGTGATATTATCCCAAATCCATCTTTTTGCAACAAAGCCACCTTGATTTGGTAGGATGAGTTGTGGGAGCAGATGCTTTAGTCTATTTGCTATGATTTTTGCCAGTATTTTGTAAGAGACATTGCATAATGAGATAGGGTAGTCTCTATCAAAAGAGCTGGCATTTTTTTCCTTAGGGATCAAATTTAGAAAATAAGTGTTGGTTGTGCCTCCCATGTTACACGACTTTTGGACAAATCTTATCATACGAATAAGGTATTTTTTAATGATTGTCCAACACTTTCTGTAGAAATGAAGAGTAAATATGTTGGGTCCAGGGGCTTTGTCTAGGTCAAACTGATTTAAGACTTCTTTGACTTCTTCCACTGTGATCTACTTGTTTAACTTTGTGTTTTCCTCTTCCTTTATCAGGTGTGGAATGTGTTTGGTGAATTGTTTACTCTGATCTTGGTTATCTTCTCCTTCCTTGGTATATTTTTTCTCGAAATGAGAGGTTGCTGCTTTTTTTTTATTTCCTCAAAAGAGTTAATTTGAGTTCTCGATTGTGTCTTTATTTCCTCCACATTATTCCTATGTTGTCTAGATTTGGCTTGCTTATGAAAGAATGAGGTGTTTTTGTCCCTTGTTTGAATCCATAGTGCTCGATATTTCAGTCTCCATTCCTTTTCTTCATTGTGAAGTGCCTTCATATAATTTTGGAAATGTTCTTTCTCCTGCATGATATGTCTGTTGCTGATAGTTTTTTATTCCATTTCTTCTTGTAATTATTCTAGTTGCTTTTTACAACTTTCTACTTCTTCCCTGGGTTTATGGGGGGAGGATTTTATCCAATCCTTGATTGATTGCTTAGTCCTTTTGAGATTTTGTTCCCAGATGTAAACCGGGGTCCCATCCACCCAGTTCGACCACACATAGGAAATCAGGGGGAGGAAGTCCAACGAATCCATCCAGAGAGGGTTGAACTTAAAGGGGATGGGGCCGAGATTTTTAGCTTTTTCAAAGGAGAGGGATATTGGATGGTGATCAGAGATGCCCCATGGTATAATTTGGGAAGAGATCTTGTCTGGTAGTAAGAGAAGTGAGTTGTGTATTAGGAATCAGTCTAGTCTGGCTGCTATGTGATCCACTCCTGATTGCTTATTACTCCAAGTGTATTTTCCTTTGATTGGCTGGACATCAAACAGATCAAGCTCAGAGACCAGATCCTCCATGCATTCCCTGAACAAGTCTCTTACAATAGAACCTCCTTTCCCCCCTTGGTGAAGTGTAGTGTTGAAGTCACCAACTATGATGTAGTTTTGATGTAATCCAACTTCTTTAACCCTCATCAAAGACTCCCAACATTCTATTTTTTCCCAATAGTTTTTAGGCATTTATACATTAAAGATAGGATAAATGATACACGAGGAGAGATGTTTTAGATGGACCAGAACCCAATGAGCTAATTCTAGCATGTGATCTTCCCTGAATACCATGGTGTTCCAGGTTGTGCAGATTCCTCCTGATGCTCCTTTGACATTTAGGGCTACCCCATCGATTACTTTCTAGATTTGTTGCATTTCTTGAAGGGCATTTGTTCCCTTCATTTTGGTCTCCTGGATTAGGAGAATATGGGGCCTTTTTGTTTTGATTAATTTACCCATGGCTTCCTTTTTCTTTTCTTTTTTCTCTTTGTCCCATTCCCCCACAATTCCAGAAGACTACTTTCATTACTTACTTGCATTTTTTGTTGCCCCCCTTTCGTGGGATGAGTATGTCCTTTTGATGTGGGTGCTTTCCCTATTTTCCCTTTTGTTTTGAGAACTTTTTCCATCGTGGGATGAATTCCCAATTCTTTGTCTTGGTTTGCTGCTTTTTCCGTTTTGTTTTTATTTGTTTTCATTCCTGCTTTCAAAGTTTTGGTGCTTTTGGGAATCGTGTGGTCAATTTCTTCCCCCGAGTCCTCCTGGATTTCATCCTCCAGGCTTGGGGAGGGGTCCTCGAGTTGAATGAAGATTGGCTCATTTTTCTTTGATGGGGGATCTGGGTTTGGATCATGTTGGCCCTGTATCTCCTTTGTTGATTATTTTGAGTTTACTGTTTCTACCTCCAAATTTTCAAGTGGTTCATACCTGTTTTTACTGCTTTCTACATCATTATTTCCCACCATCGGGGATTTCCCCTTTAGTGGAGAGGGAGGCCTGGAGTTTTCCCTTCTATCCTGTGACCGTGGTATTGAATTGTTTGTAGTTTTCTTCCTTTTGGATGGCTTCCATTGTTCTTAGTCTTTGTCATCGAGTTGGGTTTTTGTTGCCTTGGGGAATTTTTTAGCGAAATGGCCATACTCATGGCAAGATTTGCACTTGAATAGGAGTTGTTCATACTCAGTTGTTTGAATATAAGACCACCCATCTAGGGTAAGATGGATTGCCTATGGTAGTCCTTTTTCTAGATCTACTTCTACAAAAAGGCGATTGTAGGATTGGAGACTGTCACATGGTTCAACACGATCAATGAATCTTCCCAGGGCATTCCCAATATTTTTTATGGTCTTGTCATTCCAACAGTCGAGAGGCAGGAAGGGAAAATGAACCCATACAGGGACTGCAGACGAAATTCCATTTTCAGGGCTAAAGTATGGGGTCCATTTGTTTAGATACGTTCCTCTGGAGCCCATGAAATATGGACCATTTCTAAAAATCAAATCTTTATCGGATTTATTTTCAAAGAGGAAGACGTAGAATCCCTTACCACGGAACGTCGAGCAAATTTTCCCCTTTATCATTTTTTCCAGTTTTGATCCAGCCATTGTGCCATTTCTCTTGGAGAGGGCCAAAGACACATAAACTTTCTGATTAATCCATTTTCTACCAGCCGAAGGGCAAATGGTCGGGAGGAGGAGGAATGGACTGGCACCTTAGGGATCTCATCTTGCTTCTTCACAAAGCACAATTGAGGTGGTCCTTTTGTGGTTTTTGAGTAGGAGGATATGAGGGATTGGAACATGACGATGTCTGAAGAAGGTAGGGGTTGCGGGGGGGATCCTCCCATGAGCCAGAGGCCATAAGTGCAGGTGCAACCAACCGCAAGAACCCTAGCTAGGAAGTGGAGTTAGGTTGCATCCAAAAATTGAAGTATGGTGGTCGGGATGAAATATATATTATCAACTTCAATGTAAATGATTTTTTTGTACTACAAGAATTTAAATAGTTAACCAATTGAAAATATTACATTAAAAATTGAATGATTATGATTTTTAAATATAAATAAATTTTTAATTGAATTGTATGTTTTAAAGTTCTATCCATTGTTTTAATTTCATTCACTTGATAATGATCCACATTCACAAAAATGACATTGTAATTGGAGATTACAGATGCTCTACCCACAAAGTTTTTAAAATACTCTTGCAATATGCTAGAGGTACATGTAGGTGTCAAAATGGTTGGATCAAGATAATTTTCCTTATTTTTTCTAAGAAAATTACCATAACTTTTTTTTGAGATCCATGTGCTAGTACGTGATGATCCATTATACTAGCAACTGCAAAAATAAAAGTTATTTCATGTTTTAATCATCTCCTAAAGGAACATGCATAATGGCAGGGGCATTTTTAAATGAACTAGCTACTCGTAGAGTTCCAATATGAGTAGGACCAACATACATTCCATGGGATAATTTCATAAATTGTACCTTATATTAAATTGATCTGTATTCTCATCTTGCAACACAAAGATATCCCTTTATCCCTTTCCTATTGTAATCACAATACCTTTAGATAAGTATGGTGAAATGATTATAACAAGTAGAGTGAAATTACATTATATTTATCCTTTATGAAAGAAGAAAGGGATGAGGGAGGTGTTATAGCATTATTACCCCCTAACCACAGAGACATCATCTCCTAAAGGTAACCTACCCAATTCACTCAATTTCATCATCTTCCCACTGAGTTTCTAGCCTAATCTCCCTTCAGTCTCCCTTGTCATTCCTCAAGCCTACGACCAAAGGGGTTGGTCGCCCTTTCTGGACTGCCAAGTCATGATCGGGTCACTCTGTCTGTGTACTTAGGTCGCAACCGAGCCTAGAAGCTCACTTTTTTGGATTTGGTTGCGATGGATGAGACCTCTCTCTGATTTCCCGGGGTTTATTCTCGAGAAGGCTTCCAATACAGGCCTGAAGATATTATCTCATTAAGCATATGGCCTTATCTCTAAATCCCTATAAGAACCCATCCATTTCCATGGAAAAGGGGAGAAAGAACTAGCAATATTACTCTGGCGTTTTGGTGGCAAGGTGTGGGCAGGGAGCTTGGAAGAAAGATATATCTTCAGTTTATACATGTAAGTTGTAATATTGCTTACTTGATTGATAGAATATATGTTGGATGTTTCCATCTAAATGATTGTTCATGTAATTTTGTGTGTTCATTGGTAGAGAATTGATATATTTTTAGATCATGATATATTATCAAGTTAATAAGCATCCTCTGCTCATATATATGTTATTTTATTAGGTATAGGAAGAACCTAAGGTAGCTTAGCTTATGCAGGGTATAAAATCCCTACAACAGATTGACGACCATACTGGGAATATTACCTTTGATGTGATTTTCTTCCTTCTTTACATGCTTTCTTTTTTAGATTTTTACCCATTAAAATGTCCTGATCTAATTGCCAGACATTGTTATGCCCTTTCCCGAGTTCAGTTGAAGAAACCACTATCTTGGATCTGATAGATCTCATCCCCATTCTAACTTTTTCTTTGTTCTCTAATTTGGTCGTGACTTCCCCGTCCACATAGAGCAACCAAAGCCTTCCTGGTCGTGGTTTCTCTGCTTTGTAAAAATGACCATCTCTACTCGCAAGTCTACCAGGAGTGACCACACTCTTCGGTCACCCTGTTTCTCTTTCTGGGTAGCGACCTAGTCATAGTGTCTCCCTCTACAGGGAGCGACCGACCCCTTAAACTTGTTTTTTTGAAGATTTATACTTCAAAAAACTCATCCAGACCCTTTTAGACTAGTTTCCTTCAACATTCCAGACATGTATTAAGATTGTCTCTTTGACTTTGTGTCAATTTGTTTTATAATTTATGCAATTATCTTCTTTTTGTGGCCTCCTTATGTGATTGATAGGTACAAATAAGATCACCTAATTTAATCCTTTCAATCCAGTAGAATGCTATTTATAGTTGCATGAGAAGATTTTTCTTGCAAAGTATACTATTTTATTATATAAGTCTCTCTTCCATTAGTTTGAATGTTTGTCATTTCCCAAATCATTTGAGAAACTTTCAAATGGTTGTTTAGACTTAAAATCCTTTGGTGTGCTTTAAATTTGCATGCTTGGTTTTTTTCTTCCATCTTTTGCATTCATTTCCGAACATGGTCAATCGAAAGCAAAGGTTGAAGAAGACTTTCTGTTTCCATTTTCATGTAATTTGAAAAAAAATAAAAGAAAAAAAAAACATTTCATTTAGAATGTTTTAAAATATCATTGAAACAATGTATACTTGGTTGGGAATTTCGTAAATCATTTGGTGAGTTTGGTTGAAGTTTTTTTCCTTTTTATTGTTTGCAAGAATACATAGAAATCAATATGCATTAGGGAGTTTTCTTTTATAAAAAAGAAAAAAGATACTCTTCTCCCTCTCATAAATAGGATTCATCGAAAGGAAAATTGTTCAAATTTCATCCATTTGCATCCTTTTGGAGTCGAGTCTTTTCACATCATAAGTTTCACTTCCACACAACCTTTTGTCTAAAGAACAACCTTAAAAATGAACACATGTTAATAAAATTAACTAGACTTTTTCTTTTCTAAGAACACTACAATAGTCTAGGTATAAGGTCTTTGGACTAAGATAAGTGAGTAAATTGTCCAAGACCACGAAAAAAAACCATAGAATATTAAAGAGTGCTTAAATACAAATTTTGTATAGGCATAGTAGGGACCCTCCTCTCACACAGGGGTTACACACGAGGTCGCGTGCAGCCGGGAAACAAATATTACCCCTATGAGGCTTAACCAAATGTAATGGAACAATAGTATATTGGGGATTCTTCTTGAGAATCACGTGTTTCCATTTGGTTTCGGAACTTCATGAATCTCGAATCCATTCGAGGTCCTCTAAAGCTTTTTCTGGTCCTCTTGTTCTCAATCCTCTTGAGGAATTTCGGACTTGATAGCATGCCCATACTGTCGGACCCGACTGTCGACTGTAACCACCCGAAGACTAACTGCAAGTGTAAATGTGTTGAACCTGCACAGAATATATCTAGCTAGAAAATACCACACACATTTGTAGAGAGAAATTGAGAAAGAAGAAGCAAGAGAGAAACAATGGAAGAATTCAAATTAACCGTAATGAATAATGAATAATGTACACATGGTATACTCTGTATAACTCAACCAATGCACACTGGAGGTGAAGCCAATGCACCATAGTGGTGGTCTAGAGTGATCTGGACACACCAACAATTACGGGAGTGAACTTCCACCTAGTCTAGTCTCTTGAGCAGTTACGAGAGTGAACTGCCACCTAATTGAGTTAACTAGTCTACCAGTCTTCAGTTAACTAAATGAAACAAAGTGAAGTGAGGAGGAGATCAGGGAACCATGGGTAATGCGCTAGTCTGGTGATGATACCAAGGCTAATGCGCATTAGCTGGTGATGTTCCCAATGTTGCATGGTCACAAAACCAATGCATCATCTAGACTCCACTCAACTAGTCAAACTGAAGTGAAAAATGAAGAGAATATTATCCCTAGAGGAATATTCTTCCTAAAATATAGGGGACTGGATAATGACAAATAAGCAAGGAAAAACCTTAGGAAAAAGAAATCCTAGGTGTGTGTGAAGTAACTCCAACACCCCCCTTGAACATCACTATGGTGAAAATGAAGAATAGGTCCCGACAATGAGGCCATGTTAGGTACCCAAATAGAAAAGATACACTGAAATAAAGTGAGGAAAGAGGGAAAACATCATGGGAAACCCCCCCCCTCAAGGTAAAATGTATGTAAAAAGAAGAACTGACAACTACTAGGCAATTGTGTCCTTCACTCTAAGATGACTTTGCAGAGAATGGAACTTCTGCTCAGTAAATGTCTTGGTGAAGATATATGTTGTTTATTTTGCCGAAGGAAAGAAATGTAGGTCGATGATCCCCTCATGTACTAAATCTCGGATGTAGTGCATGTGGATATTGATGTGATTCATTCGCTGCCTCTGAACTGGATCTCTGCAAAACTTTAGAGTGTTATGGTTGTCACACCAGATGACGATCGACCGATGAAACTAAATGCCCAAATCAATGAGAAAATGTTGTAGCCACATAGCCTGAATGGTTATGTTAAATACTCCTCTATACTCTTCCTTGGCTGAAGAAAGAGAAATAACAACCTGCTTCTTTCTCGACCAATAGATAGGCCCGTAACCAAGACAGAGTGAGTAACCAGATGTGGACTTGCGATCAGTGCTATTGCCAACCCAGTTAGAATTAGTGAACCTGATGAGATCTAATGTAGAGTCTACTGCATAATGAATCCAAAAGGTGATGGTGCCTTGTACGTATCGAAGGATATGCTTTGCATCCTTCCAATGTAGCTCATGCAACTCCTGCATGAACCTGGAAACTGCGCAAACTACATAGGAGAGGTCTGGTCTGGAGTGTGTGAGATACAACAAGCTCCCCACTAGCTGTCTGTACAATGTGTTGTCAACCAATGGAGTGTCCCCTCCATCCTAGAGTTTGACTCCTGATAGGAAAGGAGTTGGAGAAGACTTGCAGTCTGTCATGTGAAATCTCTCAAGGAGATCTCGTGCATACTTGGCCTGAGATAATTTGATGCATGATGCATCCCGACTGATCTCGAGTCCAAGGAATAAGTGTATCAAACCCATGTCCTCCATCAAGAACTTGTCATGTAGAATCCTCTTGATTGCAGCAATCGTTGAAGTCAAGCAACCAATGATCAACAAATCATCAACATACGAAACTAAGAGTAGAAGTGAATCAAACGTCTTGATCATGTACACATTCAAGTCATATTTGCAACGTACAAAGTTTTGTGACTGTAGGTAGGATTCCATCTTGGCATACCATGCTCTTAGAGCCTACTTGAGGCGATAATGATATTTCTTCAGTCGACACACCAAAGAGGAATCCTGCATAAATCGTTGGGGCTACTCTGTATAGATCTCCTCAGAGAGATCACCTCAAAGAAATGCATTCTTCACATCCATCTGATGGACATCCCATCCCTTTGTCGCCCCAATGGCAAGTTCCAAATGTATGGAAGCCATCTTCACTATTGGAGCAAAGGTCTCATCATAGTCAATTCCATGCACCTGCTGAAAGCCTTTGGCAACTAGCCTGGACTTTTATTTGCTAATCTGTCCATCTGTTGTGCTCTTGGTCCTGTAGACCCATCTGCATCTGACAAGTTTCCTAACAGAAGGAAGGGGAACCAGATCCCAAGTCTCGTTCTCGTAGAGGGAGTTGTACTCCTCCTGCATGGCAGATTCCCAAAATGGATTTCCAATAGCCTCGCCCTAAGATTGTGGATCTGAAGACTAAACCAAGAAAAGATGCCTGGAGGGTAATGGTTCAATGGAAATGAGTGTAATAGGAGGCTCCTCAAAATCAGATCGAGTCCTCCTAGTATCAGTTGGATCACCAACAAGATCCCTTGCATCTTGAAGAGTAGTTTGGGCCCACTTGAGCCTCTACTCTGGCTTTGCATCTGCATATGGATGCTCTAAATTTGCATCTGATTGTATTGACTCTATATCTGGATCATCCTCTGAATCATAAATCTTGTTTGAAGAAGAGTCGGCATGTGCATGCTCATCATCTCAGACAAGTGGAAGAATGAAGGTGTCTACATGCGGCTGCTGAGGGACATGCGAGACACTTTTCTCCAATTGGAAACTTCGCTCAATGAGGAGCCGGTACAAGGAAATATCAATGAGCCTGTATCCCTTCACACCATCGGGGAATCCAACAAAGATACACTTTGTGCTCTATGGATCAAGTGCCTTCCTCTTTTCAGAGGGAATCTGGGCCCATGCACGTGAGTTGAAAATATGAAAGTGGGTCACTTTCGGTTTGAGGCCGCTCCAAGCCTCGTAGGGGGTATTATCCTTGACAGATCTATGGGGAGATCTATTTTAGATGTAGGTTGCACAATTAAGTGCTTCATCCCATAGTCTCTGTGGTAGTGACTTTACATCTAGCATGCAAGATGCCATCTCTTTTAGAGATCTGTTTTTCCACTCAACAACTCTGTTTTGTTGCGGAGTACAAGGAATTGTGTGCTGCAACTAAATCCTTGCCTCGTGACAAAGATTCTGGATCTAATTATTAACATACTCTCCCCCATTATCAGTTTGGAGGACTTTGATTTTATTTTCTGACTGTGTCTCAACCAGAGCTTTGAAATCTTTGAGGTGTTGAAAGACCTTTGATTTTTGCCTGAGAAAGTAAATCCACGTGAAACGTGAGAAATCATCAACAAAAATGAGAACAAACATCACTTTGTTGATTTATGGATGCGGAAAAGGGCCCATGAGCTCACTATGGATCAGATCTAAAGGAGAGGAAGCTCTATGAGTCTTTCCTTTGTCGAATTTCTCTTGAGGGTGTTTTCCAAGAACACATCCCTCACAGATTCCTTTGGAGATATGGATGTCTAGTAGACTATCAACCAATATTTGCTTGCTGATTTGTTCCATATATATGGAATTAAAATGCCTAAACCTTTCGTGCCATATTCTACTTCTTTCATCAGCACGGGTAAGCAATAAAGAAGAATATCGTTCAATAAATTCAGAAAATGTATACAATCTAGATTGATGATTTACCTCACTGGTAGCAACCCTGGAATTGGTTTGCATGTCATAGATGTCCACTGCATTAGGTGTGAATATGAATTTCTTTCCGGTGCCAGAATTATTCATCTGATACACGGAGAGAAGATTGACGAAAAGTTTGGGAACGTGCAACACATTCTCGAAGCTTCCGTTGGTGAGTTCAATCCTTCCTTTGTTGATGACCTCGACTGGAGAGTTGTCCCCCATCAGAATAGGATGACCTTTGCATGCATCCAATGAAGAATAGACTGCTTTTGTGGCAGCCATGTGATGTGATGCTCCTGAATATACGATCCAAGAATCGAGAGAGGAGTTGATGGCAATCAAGGCATGGCTAGAATTTCCTTTCTTGGGATTCTGATCTTCTGGCTTCTTCTTCTTGGAACCCTTGGGGATGCGATATCCAAGGTTATTTTTCTGAAGTATTTGAGTCATTATATCTATTTTTTTCTGCATGCATGCGGATTCTGGATGGAATCCTTTATGGAAGTGTGTGCATTTCTCCCCTTTTCTTCCCTTTCCACCTTTGGATCTGGAGGCATCAACAAAGTGTTTTGAGTACCCTTCCTTCTTTGGATTTGCATGAGGTTTCCTTTTGTCTTTATCTTTATATTTATAATATTGATGGCTTCCATCTTGCATAGTAAGTGCATGTGCCTTTGGGCCTTTGATTTTTCCCATGTTGATGAGCTTGGTTTATTCTTGTGTCAGGGATTCGATAAATTCCTCAAGAGAAGAAATATTCCAGGTGGCTCCAAAGGAAAATTTGATTGAATGGAATGTGGATATGAACACAGAGAATTTAGGACCAAGTTTGGAGAGAATGGTTAGAACCATTTGTATCTCCTCCTTACATTTATCAACCCCGCAAGCTTTGAGTTACGACAGTAAATCCTTGTATTTTGTAAAGAAATCTTGGATATTGTCGAAGATTTTTGGATCCAATGTGAGAAATTACACCTCGAGCATGTGTCCCCTCATCTCATCCTATTTTCCAAAGATCCCTTCCAAGGTGGTCCAGGCTTCATTGGGGGTTTTACAGGAATATATGTGAAAAAGGAAATCGGGAGAGATGAGACTGCAAATTGTTCTGAATGCTTCATCCATTCGATTTAGATACTTCGATTTTCTATGGATGATGTCATTTTTGTCTCTGTATTCAAGTTCAACCTATACAATCCTCTGGTTCATAGATGCATTATTATTCTCTCCTTCCATGCCAAGTAATTGTAAGGTGTAAGAATGAATTCTTTTGGGAACTCCATTTTTCCGCTATCTTCAATCTTTGGTACCTACAAAAAATAATTTGTTGTAGCTTTGATTAGCAGTCCATTGGCTTTGTTACCATGTAAATGTGTTGAAACTGCACAGAATAGATCTAGCTAGAAAATACCACACACATTTGCAGAGAGAAATTGAGAAAGAAGAAGCAAGAGAGAAACAATGGAGGAATTCCGATTAACTGTAATGAATAATGAATAATTTACACATGATATACTATGTATAACTCAACCAATGCGCACTAGAGGTGAATCCAATGCACCATAGTGGTGGTTTAGAGTGATCTGGACACACACCAACAGTTATGGGAGTGAACTGCCACCTAGTCTATTCTTTCAGGCAGTTACGAGAGTGAACTACCACCTAGTTGAGTTAACTAGTCTACCAGTCTTCAGTTAACTGACTGAAACATAGTGAAGTGAGGAGGAGATCAAGGAATCATGGGTAATGCGCTATTCTAGTGATGATACCAAGGATAATTCACATTATCTGGTGATGATGCTAATGTTGCATGGTGACAAAACCAATGCAGCATCTAGACTCCACTCAACTAGTCAAACTGAAGTGAAAATCGAAGAGAATATTCTCCCTGGAGGAATATTCTTCCTAAAATATAGGAGACTGGAAAATGACTAATAAATAAGGAAAAACCTTAGGAAAAATAAATCCTAGGTGTGTGTGAAGTGACTCCAACAGCGAGTTGGTGACCTTAGTTGCCATAATATTTAGGGCTCTTACACAAGGTGACGAGAAAGGGGAGTCTTCATTGTACTTGGATCAGACATTGGTCAAAATCGCTCGGGCTCCTTGAAGGGAAACCCACAGATAGATTGTCGGGAACCTTGCACCAGGGTGTAAGTATGTTAAGTAGGCCACCAACGTAACTAATCCACCGCACCCAAAAACTCACAACCATCCAAAGGAAAAAATAAGAGTAACAATTATAAGAAAAATAAAAAATCTTCTGAGCAGTTGGACCCCAAGACACAAGAAAACAATGTTGAGGGTAAACCTAAATGAAAGATCAAATATCCCTGCATGATTTGTAAAGAGGATCATTTCACCAAATATTGTCCTTGTCTTGCTGAAATCCATCAATATCTTGAATGAAGCCCATCCTCTTCTACACCTACAATGTCAACAAACCCTTTTCCCCCGAGTGACAACAATTGGCTGTGCAAACACAACCACCCCCACCTAGGGGCAACCCTGAGTCCTCAACCGCAAATATCTTGATGGTTAAATCCTTGACATTATCCACTAGAGCTAAGAATTATGACTCTCAGGATGGGAATCCTCCATCAAAATATTCTCCTACTCCAACCCCACCCAATGGCCCTCTCACTCTTGAAAAACCTAGTATAGAACCCACTTTTTTGTCCCCAAAAGGGGTACTTCGTCGAACGACACATAACCCTAATGCTTGAGCAACCCAACAATATAGTATAGTGGAGGATCTTGCTCAAGCCCCATGTGCCATGTCCGCCCTCGAAGTATTGCATAGTTTTCCAACCCAACGAAAATATTTATTAACAACCATTGGAGGAATTGATCCCTGAGAGTCAAACATTATCTCTTTTAACATTGACCAAAGTGAACCCCACCTTTTACACCAACTTGCATTACAAATCATCATTCGTTCACTTAACAAAAATGTTTTTAGAACTGTGATCAATGAAGGTGTGACCACTTGTATTATGTCAATGACTTGTTGGAAAGCCTTAGGCTCTCCAAAACTTACTACATCAGAAGCCATCTTGAAGGCCTTTGATGGACATTTTTTCAAACCTCATGGTATTTTCCCTCCCTACTAGTCGAACTAGTTGGTAAAACTACCTCCCTTGAAGTAGAAGTAATTGATGCTAATATCGACTACAATCTCCTTTTAGTTCGTACTTGGTTTTATGCTATGAAGATAGTGGCATCCTCTATCTTCCAAATTATCCACTTTCCCCACCAAGGAAAGATAGTGACAATAGACCAACTTGATTATTGTACACCCGATGTGCAACTTAACCCCAACACAAATGTACCATTCATAGGCTAGTCAACACCCAAATATGAGAGTATCAGTGTAGTCCTCTATCCAAACCTTATGGGAACCTTCCCTTTACGTGCACCTGATACCTCTCAAATAGCTCTGATCAATATGATCTCTACATTTTTTGGTAAATCCCTTAGTTCTCTCGACCCTTGAGTAATTCCTCACCCTTCCAATATCGAATCTTTCAGAGTTACCATGCCTTTATCCCCAACTAAATGATCATATTATCCATCCATACAACAGACAAATATACTAACATTGATTCTAAACTCCTACTGGATGAGGAGCTAGATCAATCTTCCTCTCCTTATTGTGTTACCCCTGAACATTTCAAGGGTGACTTCCTAGATTTTGTCTTCGCATCCGATGAAGCTATAATGGAAGTCATGTCTCTTCAAGACTGACCCTGGGAAGAACATCACCACCGATCCTCTTTCCACCCTAATCAAGAGAGGGTAGAAACAAATATTCAAACCCTCATTTCTACTGACGCCCAAGACTCGTACTTTTTACCCTCCACGTCATATTCTTCTCCATCATAAGGAAACTTGGGAAATATTTCTAAGACTATATGAATTGATATTTCAATTAAACCTGGGATCAAGGAACACATCCAAATAGGTGTAGATTGCTTTCCTGAAGATATTAAATGTTACAGTGCCCTTTTTAAAGAGCTTCACGATATTTTTTCCTGGTCATATGAAGAAATTCCAAGAATTGACCCACAGATCGTTGTTCATGAAATTAAGACATATCCCGGAGCCCATCCTGTTCGACAATGAGTTTGTCCATTTCACCCACGAAAAGCCATAATAATTAAGGCTGAATTTCAAAAATTATTGAACAATAGTTTTATCTATCCCATGCCCCTTACATAATGGTCTCCAATCTCATACCCATCGCCAAGAAGAAAGGCATGATCTGAGTATGTGTTGATTACAGGGACCTTAACAAGGCTTGACCTAAGGAAAAATTTCCCACCCCCTTCATTGATTAGATCATCGATGATTGTTTCATATGTGAAGTCTTCTCATTCATGGACAGCTTCTCTGGCTATAATCAAATTGAAATCGTACTAGAGGACCAACACAAAACCGCCTTTATATGCCCACAGGGCACTTTCGCTTATCGAAAGTTACCCATTGGTCTAAAAAATTCTGGCGCCACTTTCTAACATGCCATGTCTTATGCTTTCCATGATATTAAGCATATCGTGCAACCTTATCTAGATGACCTACCCGCCAAATCTCCTAAGCGGCAAGATCATATCGATCATCTACGACAAATATTTATTCGTTGTCGACATTACAACATTCTTCTTAACCATCACAAATGAATATTTTTTGTGGAATCTGGTCATCTCCTTGGTTTTATCGTATCCAGGTTTGGGATCCAAGTGGATCCCCTTAAATTTGAGGCCATTATCAATTTTCCTCCTCCCATTACTATTAACCAACTTCAGAAATTGCAAGGACAAGCAAATTTCTTAAGATAGTTCATCGTCAACTACACAAAGATTACTAAGGGTTTCATACGATTACTTAAAAAGGGCATCCCATTTATTTGGGATGAACAAGCTCAACGCTCTTTCGCTCGACTAAAGAACATTATTACATCTACTCTGCTATTGAAACCCCAAAATTATAATCAAGATTTTACCTTGTATCTTGCGACATCCGGTACTACTATCGAAATAGTCTTAGTCCAAATTGATGAAGACAATAACAACCATGTTATTTACTAGCTCAGTAAAGGATTAGTTGGTGCTAAAGTTCATTATCCTTATGTTGAGAAGTTGTCACTGGCAACAGTCTTCGTTGTCCAACGATTATGACATTACATTCTACTTTGAACTACTACTGTCATATCTGATGCCAATCCTATACAATATATTTTGTCATGTCAGATATTGGGAGGTCACTAGTCAAAATGGATTGTCTTATTACAAGAATTTGACCTTGAGTTCTCTACCCCCAAATCCAAGAAATCCTTAGTATTTTCATAATTAATGATTGATCTTCCCCAAGTCATTGATGAATTAGTGGTCCAAGATTCATTACCCGATGAATATTTGTTCCTCATCGACTCTTCTGGCCCATGGTATGGAGACATCCTCATTTATCTCCATACCCAATGCTTCCACCCTCAAATGTCCAAAGATGATCGTCACCACATACGCCATCAATCCTGACACTACCTCATCATTGGTGATACAATTTTCTGTCGGGGGGTAGATATGCTGTTACGCTGATGCGTCACCCACTTGGAAGTAGAATAAATTCTTAATGAATACCACTCAGGAGCATGTGGAAGCCATCTTTCTGGGTTATCCACTGCCCATAAAATTTTACATGCATGGTACTTTTGGCCCACAATATATAAATATTGCATGAATGCAATCCAAAAATGCCACCTGTGCCAATTTTTTTCTAAGAAAATGTGCTCACATTCCGCTCCCCTACATCTCATTGTTGCAGTTGACCCTTTTGCTAAAAAGGGCATTGATTTTACCACATGTAAACCCTCTTCTACTACTTGTCATAATTACATAATTGTGGTTGTTGATTATTTCACCAAATGGGCAGAAGCCATGCCCACATACTCTAATGATGCCAAATTGGCAACATTATTCGTATTCAATCATATTATCGCAAGATTCAGTGTACCCAAGTTTATTGTGACCAATCATGGATCACATTTTTGTAATAGCATGATTACTGAGGTATCTACCCTTTTGCATTTTGACCAAGATCACTCTTCTCCTTACTATCCACAAGAAAATGGTCAGGTTGAGTCCATTAACGAGGTACTCAAAACATTGCTCCAAAGGATGATTGGAAAGCATAAATCTAATTGGAATATAATGTTATTATCAAACTTATGGGAAATCGAACCTCTGCCAAGACTTCCATGGGCTTCACACCTTTTCAACTTGTGTATGGCTTAGAGTCAGTACTACCCATTGAATGTGAAATTTCCTCGCCTGAGCTAGTTGTCGAACTCTTTCCCGCTACCTTCGTTGAAGAAGAATGACTATTATACTTATCTCACCTTGATGAGCGACGTTGCGAGGCCATCATGGCTAACAAATCCCACCAAAAGCGATTAAAGTCACAATATGATCCAAAAATTTGCCCTTGAACTTTTGTAGAAGGTGACTTGGTGTTGGTCTATGATCAAGTCTGTGACAAACTGGGCGCAGGAAAATTTGAACCCCTGTGGCATGGCCCCTATATTTTCAAACAGGCTCTTCAAAAGGGAGCCTATGAGTTAGTTGATTATGAAGGAAATATTCTTCTAGAGCCCCGTAACCAGTATGATATGGTTGTTTTTGTATTCCTTGTATGTGATAGTCTTTGTAAATATTCTTATCCTACTTAAATTCTTGAGCTGCAGATGTCATCGTTTCCCTCACCCTATTATGGATACGCGGATGGAGCTAGTTGCACCTCCTAGAATCACTTCCTCTACCTCGGTGATTCTTTCAACCACCAACTAAATAGTCAGTTCTAGGGGCTTCTATCTACGACTTGTAATGAACAATGTTGAAAAATACAACGTTGTCATTGAACTTCTGACTGAAGCCTCTGCTTTGGGTATACGTCACCTGATAGTACGACTAGATTCTGAGTTCGTCGTTTCACACCTCAATGCGACCTATTCTATTCGACATCCTATCCTTTTTCAAAAATATTTTATGGGTATGACTCTTGGAATGATCATTTCATTTTATCACTTATGAACATATACCAAGACAATTCAATTCCTTAGCTAACTCACTAGTAAATTTTGTGTTGAATTGGCATATACTTCATTTAAAAGCGTTACATTAAAAAAAACATTGTATAAACCATTTCATTAGATAGATATAAGCATATATCACAAAGCCATATGTCCATATATATATATAAAGCGTGTCCAAAAAATATCCAAAATCGGTATAACATAACAAAATTGGGATTTCCACCCATATATCCACAACATAAAATGCACCAAAAGTTCATCATACTAAAGAACACTAGTCATATCAAGGATCCCTATGATCATTATAACAAATAACTGCTCGCGTGACATTCTGCAGAAGGCTCCCAAACCGGTTCCCCACACCCACTATGCTCCTCTGCATACGCAGAGGTATATCGTCCATATGTGGCACCAGAATGCCCATAATCAAACACTCAATATTCTCCTCGAGATCCTCCAAGAGTTTTGCATTAGCTCTCCCAGCATGCGATCCTCTCCTAATCCCGAGATGTCCATCTCACCTATTCAGTGGAAACATACCTGCTAGATGTGTTGGTGCACAATCTTCCCATCACAAATTATTTGTTATGCTACACACAAAAACATTTATATATCATAAAATCACAAAAACATTAAAAATACAAAACAAAAAATACTGAAAATTTTATCTTTCTTACCGAACTCATCACTAAATCCTTCCCCCTCGGGGAGAACCATAGCTGGATCGTCACGGTAATCCACACCGTAATATGCATAATCATCTATCACCATTATCTGGCGATCCCAATATTGAAACAATTTGGCATCAAACTGGAATTGTGTCCTCCCCCCTTGAGTCAGGACAATAGATTTGTCCATTTCTTCATAGATGGATCTCTATACCTAGAATCTTCCACCACATCCCATGGACACGATGAAGGAACCCGCTCGAAAAAGAAAGATAACAAAATGGATCCATAACAAAATTACTTTTGTCGAACCAACCTACACTTGTTCAACTGGTCCTTCATATTTGCCAACACTCTAGCACACCAGTTATATACTATAGGGGACAGACTCATCGCTGCATAATATACTTGGCTCCTCGAAGCGAAGTGCGACCCAGTACTCCCTTCCACCTGTGTAATGGTGAATAAGATGATACGTAAGGTCAAGTCCACTGACTGGCTAATTGACAGATTATTGCTATTCTTTTTCATACCCGAGTGATAGTAGTGTGCCACATAGTCATCCACCCGATATGAACCACCCCTCTTTCCCCCTACCAAGACCATGGTGACACCACGATGAGACAATCCCGTGAGAAAGTATATGTCCTCAATCTCCAAGGTTAATACTTGGTCTCGTACCACAAAGTGTTGTTGATTTGCATACCACATATCGACTAACCTTTGTAACATGGCTGGTTGAGCTCGCATGTTCTGACAAAGGAAGAATTTCAGTAAACCACAATTGCTCAAAGCATATAGAGTGGGCGGATCATCTAACGCATCATTATGATTATCTTCATGTCCATGCTCTCTCCACTCCAAATTTTTTTCTCACACTTGTCGTAAACACCCGATTTTTTTTTAGAACCCATTCATATACAACACTCATAAAAAATTTTGCAAAAAAATGACAAAAATACACTCGGTCGCGACCCTCATGAGAAGACAGGGCGACCGGTCGTGACCACTTCGTTTGGTCATGACCTCTTTTGGTCGATGATGCAACTGGCCATGACCATATTGGTCGCCCCCCCCTCAACTCTATCATGGATGCGACCGATCACGATTTCCCTCTTCACATAGAGCGACCGAACCATTCGGTCGCTCCCCGCAAGGAGGCCAGTTGCGATCGCGTAGACTCAAAAGTTTCGAGTCCTTCCATTCATAAATAAATGCATGAAACACAAAAATGAAAGATGGGTTTTTTAAGATGAGGTCCAACCTGTTGTTTGCTGGCTGAAAGGTACATGATCTATGGTTCCACACTCCACAATCACCGCTCCAAATTTGAACAAAAAAAGGGCTCTCCAAACTCTCAACAAGGTAAATGGGTAAAATGAGGTAAAAACACTATTTTTTAACCACATATAGCTTCATATTAACCTTGTTCACACTATGAAAATCTATTTTTCTTCATTTTTGGCTATTTATCATTTTTATTTTTATTTTTTCTCATGAAACCATATACTAATCTTTTTTTCGTCAGGAACACTATAGACATAAGCTATGGAACCAATATATGGAGTCTTGTTTAAGCTCTTTTTCGACTCCTTAAAAAAGAAAAGATAATTGAGTACGCTTGTCTTTTCATGCTCGTATCATGGATTTGAAAAGATGTTCACCTAGTATAAGTTTTCCCCTTTTTTGGGCTAGACGAACTATTTACGAAAAAGGAACACCCTATCCCTTGTGGTTAGGAGAGTTCTCCTTCACATTGTTTTAAACTTTTTCAGGCCCATGAGACTAAAATTTAAGATAAAAGTACCCCCCTAGAGTCTTCTTTAAGTTTTTCAGACTCCCTAAAACTGAAAAAACCGACGAGCACAAACCTTCCTAGGCTCGAGAAAAATCCACAGGTAAGTATATAGAGTTTTCTTTACGACCTTTTCAAATTCTCTACATAGGAAAATGCCATCGAGTTTTCCTTCTTTGGACTCGTTAAAGTTTACATCAAAGGACCCATTCATGGGACCGAACCCCTCCTTCCTTAGGTTTGTTAATAATATGTTGAGGGACACATCGCCAAATGAGCTATAACGAACATATGTTATCCTCCTCCAGATCGTAAAACTAGAAAGAGGTTCTCATCGATCATGGTGGGGATTTTTTAGAGGGTTTTTCCATATTTTTGTATTCATTAACTAACAATTGTCATTACTTTGTGTCACCCTTGAACAATGCACTTGTTTTATCACCTCATACAACAATCGGGTTATCCATTTTCTCTCATTTGACCGCCATTCCCATCATTGTGTCACGTTCCCCTCACCGGTCCATGAACAATTATTATGGTCTTCACTTGAGTTAATGTTGTTGAGTCAAGCCATTTGTCATGCATACTTATTCAAGAGAAGTCCTACATACGACATTCATATGTCGTCCCTTTATGTTTGTTTATCATTGCCATCCCTGTGTCATTCATGCTCCACTATTATCATTTTCACACCATCCATCTTTTCTTGTTTCACATTGATTGATGGGGGATACATCAAGGCCCTCCTTCGATGGATTTCATCCTATCGACTTCATCTCATTATCCAGGATTGAAATCTAGAAACCCACCAGTACCCTGAGACTTGCAGACATCAATGACAGGTCTCCTTGCATTTTGACAGTGGGTTTACATCATTGACTCTTTTCAAATGTGTCTACGAGTGTTCGACTTCAAGTCCTTTATTCACACTTTGTATACTGTACTTGGTATCTTGGGTTCCATCATAATCATCAGTTGAATCCCTCGCATATAATAACTATATACATCAATGATCGGTAATTAGACGATTTCTACCATGCTCGACTTTAACTCCTGTATACATGACATGTCGTAGAATAACACCATTCAGATTAAAGAAGAGGACTTTGGGAAAGATTACTCTCTTATTCCACGATACTCTTTCCCAAGTTGCAATGGAGATTATTTCTGAGGTCACTACTTTGTGTGACATCACATAGATCCACATTTGTACTTGGTCGTAGCTATGATTTCACTTGCATCTTTCATGGATCCACAGTGTATACTTCCGTGGCCATGAATCGAGTCATGTTTGTTTCTTGATGGATCCACGATGTACTTTTTTGTGGCCATCACTTGCGTCATGCATAGATCTGCAGTGTATTTATGGCGACTATGATATCATTTGTCTTACCGAGCATGGAAATTCCTGCCTTGGGGATATTTTTGTAGGACTAGTGATGCTCTTCTTCGGGCTCCTCGCCCACAATTTTACACATTTTATTGGTAAAGTATTTCGGCCATTAGACACCTATTATAACCTCACAATTTATGGGGAATATATTATAGCATTATTAACCCCCTAACCACTGAGATATCATCTCCTAGAGGTCACCTACCCAATTCACTCATCTTTCATCATCTTCCCACTGATTTTCTAGCCTAATCTCCCTTCGGTCGCCCTTGTCATTCCTCAAGCCTGTGAATGAAAGGGTTGGTTTCCCTTTCTGGATTGCCAAGTCTCGACTGAGCCTAGAAGCTCCCTTTTTTGGATTTGGTTGTGATGGATGAGACCTCTCTCTGAATTCTCGGGGTTTAGTCTCGAGAAGGCTCCCAGTATAAGCCTGAATATATTATCCCATTAACCATATGGCCTTATCTCTAAATCCCTATAAGAACCAATCCATTTCCATGGGAAAGGGAAGAAATAAATAGCAAAGTTACTCTGTCATTTTGGTGGCAAGGCGTGCACAAGGAGCTTGGAAGAGAGATATCTCTTCAGTTTATACATGTAACACACCCAACCCCTAAATAGTCTTTCTAGGGTTGGGGCATTAATTTTTCTCTTTCCCTGGTTCATTTGTGATCCCTTACTTAAGAAAAATCATCTCATTCTACTTCCCTGAGGTTTACATATATCACTAAGTGATTAAACTAGTTAGCGGGGTCCTCCTTGTGACATTAGGATGAAAACCGAGAGATAAGAACCTGTGTTAGCAAAGGGTTTTGACACTTCAGAAGTTCTCAGACTTCAAGAGTTTCCAAAAGTGTTGTCCAATTTCTAAGATTTCCGATCCATGGAGAATATCAACGGTCATGTCCTCCGTCGAGATCGTATGGTTAAGGAGGGGGTTTCAACGATCTGCGCACATCATACCTTTTTTTTCCTAATCCCCAAAGTTTCGTAATCTCTCCATGTGCCCCTATCCCTTCAGCGTTCGACGTTCGACGATCGACTATCATCGTTAAGCTTCCGACCTTCGATGATCGACGATTCTCATTGAACATTCCTTTTCACCACCCTATGTCCAAATTCTCAAACTCACACCACGTGGCTTGGGTCCTTCGACAATCAACGTTCAACGATTCTCATTGAATCATTCTTTATCATACTACGTTCGAATCTTTCGAACCCTTGAAACTATCCAGACTTCTGAAGTCTTAGAGAAGTCATCGGCCTTGTTGGCCAGACGGGCATGATTCAACAGTTGACACGTGGCAAGGGTCAAGTAGTGACACATGTCCTCGATAGGGGGTGACATGTGTCATGTCCTAACAAGCACAATGGGTATGTGAATTGTTCAAAATTGGGTGACACGTGGCATGCGTAGAACAACTCCACATCACCCGAGATGACGTCAATGAGCCATGCCATCATAGAATGATAACTGCTCAATCCTTTAAACTAACGGTCCTCAAGATCCCACACAGATCATAAATCTATGGTTCTCATTACTTCGTGGCTTCGGTGTCAGAGTTTACCGAACCCTCTCGACGCAAATCCCCCGAAGAGCTAAGTCTTCGGACTACAGGATCTTAAGCCACATGTCCTTTTCGACCAACAATCGAGATCCACTTCGACACTCACGACTTCGACGGGTTCATACTTCGTAAACTCTTGGTCGGTTTCCTCCGGAGTATGGAATCTCCAAAATACGGGATCACTTTCCACGTACCCCCTCATCCAATGGTCCTAGTTCAACGATCAACACTTGACGGGGAATGGGTAGGGGCCACATGTCGCTCCACGACACATTTCCGGTTAGTCAGGTAGTCAAAGGTGGGGCCCTTAGATCGATGGCTCGAAAGGATCTGAGGATCAATGGTCCATGTTACTTCGACAATTCGACATTCGGGAGTTCGGAGAGTGTGTCTCTCGACTTTCCCTCCAGACCATGCCAGATCTGTAGCCACATGTACCTAGCATCTACGACCAAGATTTACTCTGGCTCGCAGAGTTTCGGGGAAAACTTAAGCGTTCCTATATCACCAATTACTCAGACTCCTGGATAATTGATGATCTGTTGACACATGTCCCTCCATTTTCAGCGGTCCAGATTAACTCTGCGACTCCAACATTCGGGAGTTTCGGCACTAGATCATTCCAAATCTCCCAAAGTAAGACTTTGTCGAACGACTTAACACCTCCCTTCCTATGTCTGATCTAACGACTGAAAGAGATCCATACTAGATCCCCCGATCGACGGTCCTCGCCAATTCATGACTTCGACCTTCAACTACTTTCGAGGATTGTGAAGTCACAAGTCCCAAAGATGAAAGAGTTAGCCCTTATTGGACTAGTGCAGAGTTCTCAGGCCCCGGTCACATGGATACTTTGGAAGTTCTAGGAACTAAGTGCTACTCCTTTAGCAATAATTGGGTTAAGGACCCAGGCATGAGCCTTCAGTCAGATGGGTGAATTTTCTAAGGGAAAAACATCCTTCTCCCATAGAATTTAGACTTAACATTCCCGCTAAGGTAAAATTCACAGGGTTGGCAAGACTTAGACATTTCGGTCAATCCTACCCCCTCTCTCTCCCGTGGATTCACATCTCATGACTATCTAGCGCCAAACTGAGATAAATTGAAAGATAAAATATATATAACAAATTTCATAAATCACAGGGATTTTATAATAACTGTTCAAATACTAAAAGATTGAATCATAAACACTGACATTTCATCATCACATACAATATAATACACATAGTATGAAAATACTTATCAGAACTGGAAAATGTGAAGCAACTACTGAAAGGGGTGTCTGTTTCCTCCCAACCATAAGCACAACCACTCCTGCTAGATTTACCATTGGCCACCCCCGAGCTAGACCATGATGCTCTGAGAGAGATTCTTTATTTTTTCTCCACAACAGTCATGTACAAAGGTTAGTCTCCTTCTCCCACAGAAACTGGGCAACTATATTTCTCTACTCCAAGCAAGGAGGTTTGCACGATTACTTCCTCAGTCACTTGTCAGCCTCATTTATCAGCTTGTAGTGAAACCATACCCTCGACTTCTTACAACCAGAACGAGCTTACTGCTCAACTTTTCCTTCTCAACTTCAGAATCAAAGTCTATATCCCTGCTTTTCTCAGGAGAGTGTTTTCTCTACTTTATTATCTCACAGATCCATCTCTGTCCTTGAATTACCTCATTTCTTGCCTTCATCAACAAGGTTTTGTGGGTCTGAATCCCAAATCGTGGTCAGACCTGGAAGCCTTACATATGGGTACCCTGCCCCATCTCCTCATTAACTCTTGAGGATGGCCTTCCGGCTGCCAGCCTGACTGGTAAGTCATTTTTGGGTCAGAGGACCATTGAGAAATTACTCCCAGTAGGTACCGGTTTGGTGAGGGTCATCTCAACCATACTTGGTTTCCCTGCACCATCTCTCTCATAACATTCATGGTCTATCTTGGCAAACTTTCCCCCTTTTGGTAGTTGTGCAACACATATTGAAATTAAAATTCTATTAATAACAAAAAATTCATACATTGACCCTTTTATACAAAGGTTCATCAAATCAATCATTCACACATATTTAGTTTGCCATAGTCTCTTGGCTAGTAATAGTTATATTTACAAACTGGGGGAAACGAGGGTATTACAATACCTGTAATTTGTAAGATTGCTTACTTGATTAATAGAATATATGTTGGATGTTTCCCTCTAAATGATTGTTCATGTAAGTCTGTGTGTTCATTGGTAGAGAATTGATATATTTGTAGATCATGACATATTATCAAGTTTATAAGCATCCTTTTCTCATATCTCTGTTCATGTCTTAGGTATAAGAAGAACCTAAGGGAGCTCAACTCTTGCAGGGTATAAAATCTCTACAACACGAGGGAAGGGAAAATAGGAACCAATGAAATAAGTTTGGGACAAAAGGATTCAAACCTCTAAATAACACGATCAAAACTTGCTTCCTTAATACTTGGCCATTCCCCATTCCCATCCTACCTTCCTATTCATATGTTAATGAATACATCTATTAAAAAAATTGACATCCCATTCAGATCCAAGATTCATTAGATCAAATCCCAATTCGGCTAGAAAATTTTGTGGATATTTTGACAAAACATGTTCTTGAAGGAATTGGACATAATAGGATAGTCAAAAAGGGGACAAAAATATCCATTCATTGATCATTTTATATTAAATTGGGTAAAATATTGTATGTATGAAATAGTCATCCCTTCCAACCCCAATTCCACTTAAACTTGTTGAAGATATTTGATCCCCAAGTCCACTCAAACTTGTGAAAATATTTGATCCCCAAGTCCACTCAAATTTGCTAAAGAGCTTTGATCGATTAGATCAATCAAAGAATTTTTTGGCTTTGCCCACCTTCAAAAACAACAACAACAATAATAAATAAAAAAAAATAAAATTATTGGAGAAGAAAAATCCCAATTATGCTCAATATTTGTCTAGATGATTCCTTTATTCATTTAAATAAACCATTTTTTGGAGAATTACCCAATGCATGAGATTTCCTATCTAATTGTTGATGTGATGTCAATTATTTATGTTCTCTCTTTTCTCTCAGTCTTTTTTTGGGAAGTTGTTATAAGTTTTAGATAAAAGTATCCCTTTTTTCCTTTTTCAAGTTTTCAGATCACTGTCATTGATCCAATTTGTGTATCACTCTTTAATTTTTTGTGGAAAAAGTTATATCCTTGCTCCACATGATGACACTAGATCTAGATACCTTATATGCTCTTGGCTAAAAAAATTTCCACTCGCCTTTGTCAATTCCTTATGATCCCATCACTCACTTTGGGTCAAACTATTTGGTCACTTATTGACACGAATGACATATTTTCATACAAACTTGATATATATCTAGTTGATCCAAAAAATAAGAAGCAAAAAAAGGGAATTTGTAAAACAAAGGGATAAAGTATCACATTCTTTCGAATTGATTTCACATGTGATTTATATGAATCGTATTGTTTCTTGGAATTCAAGTATCCATATACAGTACAAATATTGATGATCTATTTTGTTGCACTTATAATCAAGATCCTGAAGATTACATAATGCTTACTCTTAAGTTGTTCATTTACATAATATTGATGTTTTTTCGTTCTCGTTTTATCTTTAGATTTCTATCGAATGATCCAGGACATTAAGAATAGTGAAAAAATATCTAGGTTAATGTAATCTCCCCAACTAGGCTAGGTTGGAATATTATGTTTGTTATCTATAGTGTTGGTTTTCTTTATATAATTTTTTCAAACACTTTGCATTAATACCACTTGCATATAATCTGCTATCCCATACTCTTTAACTAAAATCTGACTAGCAACCTTAACAAACAACTTGATGTACTCTTCTTATAGACATTTAATCAAACCTGTTGCATGCATAGAGAGTAGAAGGAGAAATCATGGTATCTTTGTTATGAATGAAACCCAAAATGACGTCAATACAAGGTTTTGATAAAAATTGCACCTTAGATATAAAGCAAAAAACTTCTATTGGTTGCAACAACAACTGCAATACCCTCCTAAATACACAGTAACCCTATTGGCTGCAAATGGCAGCTGCAACATACCCTAAACACACAATAAATAAGTCAATAAACCTGGACAAGATTCCTCTATCTCCTCATCAATTGTTGTCCAATGCCTCTGTCTACTCTGATATTGAATGCATGGATCCGACCACCACATATAAGTATCTCTGCAACTCTAGTTCACAAAGATTCTTATAGAACGATATGGGATGAGCAACGATGTCTCATGGGAGAATAGTGTTCAACCAATGAGGATGCCTTGAAACCCTCTTGGTGGTAACCTGCAGTATGTAGGGGGCCCCGCGAGACAAAGTTGGGTGACTCGTGGGGCCTCGTGGGACCCTCATCTTCAACCAATGAGGATTTATCTGACAAGCTTCACCGAACCCCTCCTAAGACATACAAAATCTAGGATCGCTCCCCTTCGAAAAGTTTCAAAATCTCCTACGTGAGTCGATATACCTTCAATTGAATACAAACCCCAAGTTGAAGCTCCAATGGAAATCATGGATGGATTCCCCTCTTGTCTAGCTAGGGTGGATATTGCACCACCAAAACTAAACTGTAATGGTTGAAGGTTTTTTCTAAACCCTAATGAATCAATGGCTCCAAGAGCACTCCAAAATGAGAGATCAAATCATAATGCCAAAGTGAAGCTCTAACCCTCCTTTTATCCTTTTTCCATGCCTTCTAGAACTTTCCCCTTTTTTACCAAATCAAATATGACCCTTATTCCCCTTTTACTTTCACTTTAAGATTAAAATTCATTTTAATAATGTTTAAGTAACTTATTAATCTAAAGTTATTGTATTTCCTTGATGTCACTTTAAAAACATAACATATCTAACTAAGTTACATTAAATGACCCCTTTTTACTCCTTTTTCTTCACTAGCACGCCACAAAAGTCATTTCCATTGTAGAACAGGGGAATTAAAAAATGGGGACATGCAAATCCTTCATTCCCAAAGATTGCTTCTCCTCAATCAATTCCATCATATCCATAAGAAAAAAAAAATGAACTAGAATGAAACTGATGATGATCCCCAGGTCCCAAACCCGATTGAAAGATGTAGAGCACCTACCGCCCACAATATTGTCCTGCAATATGTTAAAACCAGGGGTCCCGTGAAGGCCACCTATCAGTAAAGAAACCAGATACTATGAAGACTCAATACACTCTTCATAGAATGTCCCACCTAGGAAACCGATCCACTGTGGCATATGAATAGGATCCTAAAATTAACAGCTCACTCTCCCATTTGTACTCACTGCCAAACTGTCAACCCATAAAATCCTTGGGTCCCATGTTATCACTAGGAAGGACTCATCATGTTGTCGATGTGCCACTTTGATCATAAATATCTAATCCTCCTACCTAAATTGCATCCTCCACACTTGCATCCACAAGTTGTAATGTCTAAAAGAATCTTCCCCACTATCTAGGATCATATCCAACCAATATATCTTAGTGAAGTCAACTAAACCAAATCTAAAATCAAACATCATAGATAAGTCTATGTGGTCACAAACTGGTTGGGAATCCATGACACCTACTCTCGAAGTATCAAATGAAAAATCCCCAATAATCCAGCACCCCCAGTCTACTGCAATCGTCCAAGCATCATCTGAAAAATCTCCCAACATATCATCTACAAAGTCCCTCCATGCGAACAAAAGAACCTCGTAGATGGTAAATTCGTCAGGATCCCAAACTAGCATGTATGACATGAAACACCCTCTACTCATAACACTGATCTGTAAGGTGATAATACAAGAATCCACATGACTGCTCCTGATAAGCCAAGCAATCATAATCTATATAAACTCAGTCAAATCCTTGGAAGACCACTCCTCCAAGAAACCACTGCTAAGCCTCCCAAAAGTAAACCCTAGAAAGTCAAAATTGATTGTCTCCTCTCTAATAGTAGTTGAACTATCAAAAAATATAATCCCAGGGTCCCAAACTAATCCCATAAAGGTACCACCATGATGACGTTGCACCACTATGATCATCATCGTCGGACCAACTCTCCCAATATTCATCCTTCTCTCCTGGAACCCCAAGTTGATTTCCCTGAAGGGACTGAAACCACCATCCTAAATCCTTCCCTCCAAAGGTGTCTTAGTGAAGTCTAAGTCCACAAATCCACAATCAACCTCGACTCTATATTTCCATATAGAGTAGTCTCAACCTCCCCTTTACTGACATCCCAAAAACAAAGTATACCACTCATTGGCATGGCTATGTCAATCATCATCATCATCTAAATCAATCTATCACTCAAATGAATTCCTAGATCCCACCACCAAATTGGAATTCCACTACTCCCAGTACCTGCTAGTTTTTTTTGTGCCATACTAATAACCATCGAAGTCAAAATGAGCCATGTTCCTGGCATGCCATCATCTAGTGGAAACCAAGCACTAGGAATCAACTTTGTGCCAACTAATTTGTACAACTTCTGCCAAAGTGTCCTGAGAACTATGTGGTCTTGATCATGGTCAATGTACTCAGGAATCCTATGGAGTCTAAATGCCTCTCTAAAGAAACACTATGTTGTATGTGGCACTTCATTCTTTGATGGAGTGTCTTAAAAGTATTCTATGCCATGCACCTTTAGTAGACTTGTGTTGAAATATGTCGCCACACTCTCACACCTCTGTCTTGGGATGAGTGTAGACTGCAATAATCCTGTTGGGTAAGTCGTCTCTGACTCATTCTGTTGATAATTCATGCACTTCCTCAAATATATCCATAAATTGTCCATGAGGCCCTTCCATGATACCCTCTCCCTGATTTGCCGGTAAGTTTGAAATTACCCAAGATGCCCTGCCAAGGGTGAATAATGTATAACTCTCATGATCTCTCCCCTAAGTGTGGAATCAGAGACCAAGTATATGCTAGCTTCGTAGTAGATGATATCATCCACTACTTTGTATCTATCATCCTGAATAAGATCATCCATTAACTCGTAAGTAAATCATTCCTTGGAACATTCCACCAGAAGGTGGGACTTCCAATCAACCGAAATCCACTTGAACCAATCCACCATGTCAGGGGTCAAGGGAAGGGTCACCTAGATGAAATAGAGCATAGTAAGAAGGTTCTCCCCCATCTCCTAGTGAAATTTAAAAGGCAACCTCGACCTTTCCTACTTAGGGCATTGCGTTGTGCTGAGATCTAGGTTCCAATTCGATGAGGTTATCAATGCAACCTAGTTCAGAATATGTTTTAGTCTAGGGATGTAGAGTGGAATGGCTTGATGAAGAATTCACGCCTATATGAGGGGTTTATGCTTAGGGTGGAGTCACTGGTGAGGTTTCTCTCTTAGAGGAAGGTTACCCTCCCTCTCAGCCTCTAAATAAGTCATATGTGGATGCCCATACCTATGGAGAGACCACAAAATGTCAATTGGGAAAGGATCATATGAATCTTATCTTTGAGTTTTGAGGGAAGGTCATCGATCTAAAATTATTGATGAGAGCATCATTGTGGATTGGCAGAGGATCATTGTGGACTGGAAGAGGATCATATGAAGCTTATCTTCAAATTTTCCAATGTCCCAATGGAGTTATAAAATATTTTCAAAATTTTCACATTTAATTCTGTTAGGCAAGGCAATAAGCAGAAGATGTAACTCTAGAAGGAATGTCGATTGGAATAGGATTATATGAATCTTATCCTTGAGGTTCAATGGGAGGTCGCCGATTTGATTCTAAATACCATAACTTTGATCCCTCAACAATTTTTCTTATTACACATGTCAAAGGCATGGTATATTGTAATCATTTAGTAGTCAAAACACTTTGACCTTTAAATAATTGTCGTTAATTAAATTGATATTCTAAAGTTGAACTTTAAAACAACAAAAAATTTAAATTCTATTTATTTAAAAATAATAATTATTTGTTGTTTCATTGGTTAAATGTGTGAAATGACTAATTTTCATCTTATTTATGTTAAAACTGATGAAAATAATAGTAATGATAATCTATACCACATGTAATTTGTACTATCATGTGTACTACTCTGTGATGAACAAGAAAATAAAAAATAAAAAAATCTATCTCACATGTAATTTGTATTATTATCTGTACTACTCTCTATGATGAGTGAGAATAGAATTCAATAAACCTGTAAACATGCCTGGAATTTCACAGCCTATAGCTAGTCGGGTACTCGTAAAAAATACTAGTAGGTATTTACATGCTATAGTCTATACACATGGCTTCACCAAAGATTTTTTGAAGACAAAAGGAATAAATGAGAGTACACATGGCTACGTCGGGACAGTGTCGCGTCACCAAAGGTTCACTGAAGGATTAAATGAAAGTAAATGAAATTGTGTTGTAACTTGTCCCAGACTCTAGTCCATGTACAACAATTTGGCCTTCAAAACTTTTTGGAAAATGAGTTGTGGAAACTACTTTGCTTGTGCTCTAAAAGAGTTAACAGTAATGGATGGCTCATGGGAGAGTGGTTCACATAATAGTTGGTTTGATGGAGTAGTTTAGGATGAGATAGATAGACTAGTGTAGATATTAGATTTGTTTGAACTCTATTAAGATTCATATTTAGAACTTGAGTTTCCAGAATTCAACATTAATGGATCAGATTTAGTGCTAGTTGGGGCTTCCTCGAGATTTATGCATGAAAACATAAGTTTTTAATTAGTTGTAGCCAGAGATGTAATTTCATCAAAAAGAAAACACAATACATGAATTACAGTATTAGAAAAAGAGTAGATGTTGATGCAATTGTTGGCTAGGGCTCAGAAATGGTGTCCATTAAACTTTCCATCTCTACGAGTTTTGATAAAGGGTGTCTTCAGGGAGAAACCTTGTTATTTCTATGGAAAACACTAAATTTGGCGGTGTTGGAGCCTAAGATTCTTTGTAAGGCCATCAACTTTGTTGTTATTACAATGAAGGGATTTATTATTTCAGTGTTTCACTTTCCCTGATGGGACTTGAACATGAGACACCTAGAGTTTTTCTATAAAAATAGGGCTTGAAATTGATAACAAATATTATTTTCTTGCCTTTGATTCACAATGGATACTTTGTTACCTTTTTGCTATTCCCGAGAACAAGTTATGCACCATCGTCTCTACCTTTTCTATTGTGATTCTTGTTTCCATTTTCATCTATGTATTATATTAATTTTGATTTATTCATTTCATTTTGATTTAAAAAAAACCAGTTTCAAGGTCACATATTATACCTCTGTGGCTCTAGAAGGGATTGTTGTCAAATGAAACATTGGTTCAATTTCTTCTTCAGTCAGATGATATTTTCCAATTACCTCTGGTCTATAAAGTGACTTTTTCTCATATATCATTTCTACATACAACTTATCGCTTCCTTGGTTGTACTTCCTTAACTTTTATCGATATGAAAATGGGAAAAATAATTCCCCTCATCTTATGGGGAGTAGAAATAGAATGTTGATTTAAAATTTGTTTTTCTTCCATCAAGAGTATGTCTATCTCAACACTTGGAGTAGTGTGTTTTAGTTTACAATACCAAGATAAAAATTGGATCTCAGGCTTTCCTGTAACAGATTCTTGAAAAAAGACATTTGGGGTTCTCATGCTTGCCTATAACAGATTCTTGAAAAAAGACATTTGGGGTTCTCATGCTTGCCTATGGATTATTGAAAAAGGACATACTTCCTTGTCGTTTTCCCATTTTCCCTATGGTTACAGTACTATGGTTACTCTTGTTTTCTCCAATTGGTCATGGTCATGGTAATTTTTATAGGAATATAAATTCTTTAAAAAACAATTCAAAGCTAAAATATATGTTAGAACAACTAGTCGTAACACCCTATTTTCCCCCAAGTCTATATAATTAAGAATTCATGACTATAATTGATGAACAATATAATTGTGTTTTATGTTTAATGAAAATTACCAATCAGTTGACTCAATGGGAAGCCTTGTAGTATTGGCCATGATACCACAAGTGGGAATTCATGAGGGGGAACTGGAAATTGTCTTCATTGCCCAAGAAATCTGACCTCCACCTAATTAACCTTGGATGACCAAATCCGCAAGAAGTACCATGTTTTTCCCTGATTATAAGAAAGTAAGTTAATTAAGATGAGACACGGTAGTTGGAGGAAATTATGATTTCCTTCAGAAGTGCACACAGAAGAAGGACCAGATAGACTGAAGTTGTCAACTAGGAGTATTATGGTGCCCCTTCGATTTGGGAGATTGACCCTTGAGACTGCTTCTGACAGAAGTAAGCCAAGGAACCCAAGGAAAGGTATTTTTCCATAATGGGGGGGAGGAAAAAAATGGGGGTATGGATTCTAGAGATGAGCTTAGCAATGGCAAGAGAGCCAAGTATGTGCACCAACAAAAAAAAAGCACACACGTGAGCTGAGCGAAGAAAATATGGGAAGTTCCTATGAGGTAAATAGGAAGCTTACCCAAGGAATGTGTGGTTGATTCGGAATAGAGAACACTCGATCCTAGATTGGAGCAAAGAGGATCACGAGTTGGTGCTTGCTGGAAATAAACAAACATTGGTAAGGGGAGGGCACCGAGGGACTGCGAAGTAGTGAAGGGACTCCCTTGTACAAAGAAAATCTAGCTGGGAAGGCACTTGGTAATATCGTGGTGGCCCTGGACTTAGCAGGAAGAAGGAATTTGATTGTTTCTAATGGATGAAGGAGAGTAACCTTCACATTAGACCCTTAACTTGAGAGCCAACCCGTGAGAGTCCCCTAGTGGTATCATGGCCTGGCATGGGGGTGCCTTTTTGTAGAAAGCAATAGTACAAATTTTTTTACAGTTGGGTGGAAAACAATTCACCCTCAATCAGTTGGTAGGTTGGAGTTTGATATGAAATAGATAAGTGTTTCTAAATGTAATTGGTAACTATTTGTTAATGAATATTAGTCCTTGCATTTTGTTCTTGAATGAAGTTCTAGTATGTTGAATGAATGTTAAATATTAATATGTTTATCTGTTGAGACCCTTTCCACATTGGTTGATCACCTATGGAGAGGATGTATGGGATGGCTGGTTAATAGAGCCTGTAACCCTATGTTTTTCTCAAGCTCTTGAATGGACAATTTGTAGGATGGGAAAATCCTCACTTCGGGTTGCTAGGATGTGGCACCTGAGTACTGAGGATATGGGTCAAAGGTATGAGGAGCCTAGGGGTAAATCCTTGTATCCAATGCAAGGTAGTTTAAAAGTTTATGCACCTGGGAGGGCCCTGTACCCTTATTTGAGTCCCCACTTAAAACTCCCAAAGAACTCTTAGCCGTAGATTTGATGTGGAGGGTTGATCTTGACCATTTTTCAGAGATCATAGTGTCGAAGAATGCCCTTTGAAAAGAGGGTTGTTTGAAAGAACCCACAAGCACTACCAAGGTAAACCTTCCGATGATATTTTCCCGAGTTAACGAGAGATGCCAATTTACCTAGAGGTCAAATCAAGCAGATCTGGAGTATAGATCTCTTTCAGGACCATCCGGTTAGGCTTGTTAGGATGTAGCATTCAGAAAAGTCCCCAATAAATCATGTGGTGATTGTTTTTGATGGAGAAAATATCGAAGGAAAAATTCTGAATGGACTAGAGTCGTGGATCTGCAATTAGGCTTGGTCGATGAGATATGATCCATTGATCTTGTTATGGGTCCAATTTGAGCGAAACCTTGTTGGAGTTAAGTAGTCTCATTAACTATCGAGTGGATCTAGGATCCTGAGGAAACCCTGATTGTTAGATCCACAAATCTGATGACCATCACATTTGTCAGAGACCTTAGTTTGGAAGGAATTGTTTGGGAAAAACCTTTAGACCATGGGAGGTGGTATCTTCCAATAGCGAGAGCCTAAGTGAATGTGGGTGATTGATTTGCTATGGAGTCAACCTGAAAATATCGAAGTTGTAGATCCTATGATGGACCCCATCTATTGAGTAATTGATTGGGGTTGGAAAAGTCATTATCCATCATATGGGTTAGGGGATCTTGAGTGAATCTAGATCATTGACCCTCCCTATTTATGTTTGTTGGATCTATCACATCATGGTAAAGCCCCTTATATTTTCCTTGTTAGTTGGTGAACCCGTGAAGATTTCGTCCGTCAGATAAGCCCCACCACTATCGTTGGATCCATCAAAAGTGAGGTTGTCAGAAAGGAATGCTCAGAAGGAAGGGTTGGGGGTTGCACAACCTGCATCCCAAATAGGGAGAGTCCGATCAATTGACATTCATCGATTAATTGTGTCCAATTAAGCTATGGAGTCAACCTGAAAATATCGAAGTTGTAGATCCTATGATGGACCCCATCTATTGAGTAATTGATTGGGGTTGGAAAAGTCATTATCCATCATATGGGTTAGGGGATCTTGAGTGAATCTAGATCATTGACCCTCCCTATTTATGTTTGTTGGATCTATCACATCATGGTAAAGCCCCTTATATTTTCCTTGTTAGTTGGTGAACCCGTGAAGATTTCGTCCGTCAGATAAGCCCCACCACTATCGTTGGATCCATCAAAAGTGAGGTTGTCAGAAAGGAATGCTCAGAAGGAAGGGTTGGGGGTTGCACAACCTGCATCCCAAATAGGGAGAGTCCGATCAATTGACATTCATCGATTAATTGTGTCCAATTAAACCAAAACCGTCGATCTGGATTTCATAAGAGTTTTCCTATAGAGGGTTTGTCGAGGCTTGTAAGATGAACTAAGTCGTACCCGAGGACACATCATCTCCACACCAACACACACCTACCCTGTCGATTTGTGTAGGTGACAAGGATAAGACCATGCGGTAACCATGTCAGATCAATGGTGTGGTAGAAGGAAAATCCCATAGGGATTTAGAGGGCCATCTATATTAGCCTAGAACTAGGATTATGATTGTGAGGATAACCAATGGAAGGATTCAGGGTGAGAATCTTTCCTTCCTTGGGGTAAATACCTGAGCAAAGAGTTATGTAGGGAAGAGAAACTTTGACATCCCACTAGCCTAAGTATGTTTAGGGGATCAGGTGTGTTGCACCCATGTTATAATAAAATAATTATCTAATTTTGTTTTCACTCATACAATTATGTTACAATTTAGGCTCCTTTATAAACCTTTATCTTTCCTCATACTATGTTTTCATATAAATCACTTGATCTAGGTGGATATTGGTGGCCACCCACCTATTCCAACTGGATCCTTTTGATAGTTTTTAGTTCAACATGTTCTTCTGTAATTCTTTGTAAATGTAGGTTGTACACTTTTGTGGTTGTCTGAAGCCTTACACAACTGCTATATGAATATTGTTGGCTACACACCAAATCCAACTGGCTTATTTTGGAAGATTTCATGTCAGTACATCTTTTTGTACTTCCAGGGTTGTTTTGGGGCCCTAAACACTGCTTTTTTTGGCTTGCCACAGTCAATCTATAGACAAAGTCAGATTTTTATGGCATAATGTGTAGTTCTTGAAAATACCTTTCCAATGGGATATCATGCGCCTAAAACAGAGGTTGTATGCAAAAGTCATGAACCCGGGAAGTTGAGGTACCAACTTACCCATCAGGGCCCACATAAGTTTCGACGTTTCATCTCCTAGGTTTAGGTTTTTGGATGTATAGGGTTTTTGAATTCATGAGTAATGTTGAAAAGGCCTTTGGAGCCCGATTGTAATCATTCTTCTCAGACGGATGCGCATAGCAGCCACATCGCTTCTCATAGATAACTACTACCATTCGAGCAAGTTGTTTCTGATTATGCAGTTTTACAGTTTCAACCTATTTTATTTATTTAATAGAAGTTATTGTTCATTGGATATCTATTGTTGTTCTCCATATCTTTGTGATATTGTATTCAGCCTATTATTCATTTTGTTCCTCTCATAAATACGGATCAGTGGTATCAGAGTGGTTTTCTCTTCATTTATTTTTATTCGTGCATGTCCCCGACAAGATTTGGGTACAAGAAGTTGGGACTCGAACTAGTCGAGCCTTTGCAATATCGGTCGCGCCGAGCCCAAAAAAAACCCATGGAGGATGAAAAGAAATATTATGGACCAAGAGATCCTTTTAAAATGTTTCTCAAGAAATCCCTTGCGTGACAAAGGAACAAAATGATGGACAACTTTGCACAGATCCTTTGGTAGTTGCCCACAAGAGATGCATCTTCATCAAGCAGCCATGAAACACTCTTCAAGGTACAAGTAAATTTTGACATTCCATTATTTGAAGGACTGATAGATGTGGATGATGTAGATAAATGGTTGAATCTGCAATATTTGCGGTCGCCCCCCCATATGATTCCTTCAGGGATGCCATCGAAGAACAATACTACCCTGTTGGAAGCTACGAGGACTAGTACACAAGATTGACCACCCTGTGTCAGGAAAGGGACCAAACAGTACCCGATTGCACCAATATTTTCCATTCGCCGTGCACTAAATTTGGTATCAAAGACTCTAAATGACATATGGTGCTCAAATGCCACATTTTTTTGCATAGATACATTCAAACAAAAATGGAGTTTTTGGACATCACATCATTGGGTATGGCTTCTAGATATGCATTCAAGATCGAGCAGAAATTTAAGCAGAAGAGGCGAAATTTTAGATCTGCAAACTCCTCACAACCGAAACAGGGCAAAGGTGGCCCCAACCCACAAAACAAGGGATAGAGAAAAGATGGTCACTCTCACAAAAACCAGTCCAAGCTGCAACACAAGAAGGGTAATGAGAAGTTGAAGAAGGACAATGAGAAAGTGGTGTGAATACCATAAAATCCCTTGGCACAACACCAAAGAATGTCGCTCAAAGCAGTCACTGGTGGTCGAGCTGAAAGCTTCCGAGTCAGAGGAAGATTCTAACTCTGATTCAAATCCAGAAGGAGGGAAGCAGATTATCGATGTCGAACTCAACACCATTATCGCTACCACCAAATTCCAGCTAAGCGAACCAGAAGAACCAGAGGAAGGGGAACACCTATTTCACTCACAGATGTGGATAAATGGGGCTCCGCTTCATTTAATTGTCGATAGCAGAAGTAATAAGAACTTGATCTCAGTATAGGTCGTCAAACAGTTGGACCTGCCGATGACACCGCACTCACATCCATACACCATCGACTGGCTTCACCAAATAAGGGATCTTCACGTCAGCCAACAATGTCGTATGCCCTACGACATCAATCCCTTCAAAGATGAAGTATTGTGTGATATTGCTCCGCTTGAAATTTGTGATTTTCTTTTAGGACAACCATATATGTAGAAGAAACATGTTGTGTATGAGTCTAGACCCCGAAGTGTTCTTATTACTTTGGGTAGACAATTTTATAGGATACCATAGGTAGTGTCGCCTACTACTATGTATTTAATCTCTGCTAAGAAATGCAGTAAGGTCATTTCACAGACCGAGAAATTCGTCTTCTTTGTGATCCGTGCTCATAGTAATACGAAGGTCACCGCCACATCCGTGACCTCTACACAGAGCCTCTCTTTGCAGTAGAAGCAAGTGGACACAATCGTGGAAGAGTACAGAGACATCTTCTCCTCACCCACTGAGGTATCGACACACTACCAAGTCTAGCATCCAATTGATCTAAACCCAGGTGCACCTATACCTAATGGACCATTTTATCATTGCTCATTGATGGAAAATGACAAAATCAAGTGTCAGATCCAAGAGCTGCTTCAAAACAGGCACATCAGACCCAACTCCTCTCCTTGCAGAAGCCCAATTGTACTGGTGCAGAACAAAGACGGGACCTGGTGGGTCTGCATTGATTACAAATCATTAAACAAAATCACAGTCAGGAATCGATACCCAATTCCCCGAATTGATGACCTTCTTGACCAACTTGAGGGGGCCAAGTTCTTCAGCAAGATTGACCTAAAGTCTGGCTAACACCAGGTTCATATCGAACCGACTGATGTATGGAAGACAAATTTCAAATCTAAATAAGGTCTCTTTGAATAATTGGTCATGCTTTTTGGCCTAAAAAATGCACCAACATATTTCATGAGGTTGATGGATGATGTATTGAGATCCTTCACCAACTCTTTTTTGGTGGTATATATGGGTGACATTCTCATCTTCAACAGAACTTGGGAGGAGCACATGCAACATATTCAAAAGGTTTTGAGCACTCTGCAGCAGCACAAGCTATATGCCAACTTGGAAAAATGCTCCTTTGGCATGAACAGGGTCCAATACTTGGGATACATTGTTGATGAACCTCATGGGGTACATGTGGATCCAACTAAAATCCAAGTCATCAGTGAATGGCTAGCCCCAACCACACTAACCGAGCTTCAAATCTTCTTGGGACTTGCTAACTTCTACTGATGGTTCATGTTGGGATTCTCCCATATTGTATGGGCCCTCATCCAAGTGACCAAGGGTGGTGGAAAGGAAAATTTCGCATGGGGGAAGTCACAACAACGAGCATTTGATGATCTGAAGCATCACTTGTGCTCAAATCCATTACTCTCCTTACCTGATTTGCAACAACCATTCGAGATTGAGACTGATGCATCTGACTATGTTGTAGGTGCAGTTCTCACTCAACACGGTCATCCGGTAGCATACCATAGTGAGACACTCTCAGATACTGTCCAGAAATACCCCACCTATGACAAGGAAATATATTGCAATGTACAAGCCTATCGTTAATGGAAACATTACATTATGGGAAAGGAGACAATCATCCACACTGATCACAAGCCTCTGCAATTCATATAGACACAGGGGAAGTTGCAGAATGACCGCTATCAGAAGTGGTCCACATACCTGCAACAATTCTATCTCAACATCAAGTATAAGACATGGAGCACAAATCATGTTGTTGACTGCCCGAGTCGACCTCTCGGGGCTGCACTCACCACCATGCTCCATTCATGTGGGCATCAGGCATCTGAGTGTCCCCAACTTTATCAACAAGATCCTCACTTCACCACCACCTATCAGCTCATGGGTATAGGCACGAATGTCATCGATTTTCACATTTAGGATAGACTGTTATACCATCTAGGCCACGTCTGTGTTCCTCGAAGCGAGTGTCAAAAGATGATTTGGGAGGCTCACTACAGTTGGATGGCAGGACATTTTTGCGTGGAGAAAACTTTGGTCGTTCTATAGAAACATTTTTATTGGACAAAACTTCGACAGGAAGTCAGCAAGTATATCAGATCTTTCACCGCCTGTGCCATTGTCAAGCCAACCATCAAGAAGAAAGGCTTATACACCCCTATTCCTACACCCGATAAGACCTGGGAATCCATCTCAATGGATTACATGTATGGACTTCCCTCCACCAAGCAAGACAATGGTTGTGTATTTGTGGTGTTTGATTGGTTCTCAAAGATGGCCATTCTCACAGCCTGCAAGAAGAGCATCACAGTGGAAGATACTATCAAGCTCTTCTTCGAACGAGTGTGGGTCCATTTTGGGATACCACAAACCATCATCTTCAATCGGGACAACAAGTTCCTCAACACATTTTGGTTGAGTCTCTCATCATTGTTGGACACCAAGCTCACTAAATCCACTGCCTTCCACCCTCAAACCGATGGCCAGATAGAGGTCGCCAATCAGATGATTGTGCACATCATGTGCATGTATAACTCTAAGCCTCCACATACCTGAGATGACAGTCTTCCCTATGTTCAACACAGGTACAACAAAGCTCTACATAGCTCCACTGGACATAGCCCATTTCAGGTGGGGATGGGATTCCAACGCTTGGGTCCCATTGATGTTGCACTACCTCATGCAACCACATAGACATAATATTCCCAAGTTCATTCTGAGGCCGAAAAATCCACCATATTCATTGAGTGGATTCAACACATTCACCAATAGGTTCATGAGATTTTGCATAAAGTCGATGCTAAGGACAAACAACGCCATGATCAACATTGGGTATTGCACAAGTTTCCGGTGGGAGACAAGATTTGGTTACATTTGTAAAAATAATGCCTTACAGGGCCCCATTAGAAGTTTCGTCCACTTCGTTATGAGCCTTATGCTATCACCAAGGCTGTGAGAGACAATTATTTTGAGTTCAACACTCCCCCCTTCCTTGGCTTGCACCCAGTGTTCAATGTGGACCTCCTCTGACCATATTTTCCACCATTATTGGACACCTCAGAGATCACAGAATAGTTGACACCAAAAGACCTCTGTTGATACTTAGAACACATCACCAAAAGACTTCATCCTCCCTTGAAATATGGCCTTCTTTTTCTTCTTCTTCTCTCTGAAATTCGACTTTTATCAAATGAATGTATAACGATGTCTATTTATACCATTTATGTCACTTCCTTTTAACATTAGGGCCGACCTGACACTTTCTTATTTTGTAATTCTTTTCTTTAATTGTCTTCAGGGCCTACATGTACAATTCACTTTGTCATCTTCAA
>JASDQU010736695.1:98627-121652 GCA_032191745.1 Picea mariana | reverse complement strand
AATACTGTAATTCATGTATTGTGTTTTCTTTTTGATGAAATTACATCTCTAGCTACAACTAATTAAAAACTTATGCTTGCATGCATAAATCTCGAGGAAGCCCCAACTAGCACTAAATCTGATCCATTAATGTTGAATTCTGGAAACTCAAGTTCTAAATATGAATCTTAATAGAGTTCAAACAAATCTAATATCTACACTAGTCTATCTATCTCATCCTAAATTACTCCATCAAACTGACTATTATGTGAACCACTCTCCCATGAGCCATCCATTACTATTAACTCTTTCAGAGCACAAGCAAAGTAGTTTCCACAACTCAGTTTCCAAAAAATTTTGAAGGCTAAATTGTTTTACGTGGACTAGAGTCTGGGACAAGTTACAACACAATTTCATTTACTTTCATTTAATCCTTCAATGAACCTTTGGTGACGCGACATTGTCCCAACGTAGCCATGCGTACTCTCATTTATTCCTTTTGTCTTCAACAAATCTTTGGTGAAGCCATGTGTATATCCTATAGCATGTAAATACCTACTAGTATTTTTTATGAGTACCCGACTAGCTATAGGCTGTCAAATTCTAGGCATGTTTACAGGTTTATTGAATTCTATTCTCACTCATCACAGAGAGTAGTACAAATAATAATACAAATTACATGTGAGATAGATTTTTTTATTTTTTATTTTCTTGTTCATCACAGAGTAGTACACATGATAGTATAAATTACATGTGGTATAGATTATCATTACTATAATTTTCATCGGTTTTAACATAAATAAGATGAAAATTAGTCATTTCACACATTTAACCAATGAAACAACAAATAATTATTATTTTTAAATAAATAGAATTTAAATTTTTTGTTGTTTTAAAGTTCAACTTTAGAATATCAATTTAATTAACGACAATTATTTAAAGGTCAAAGTGTTTTGACTACTAAATGATTACAATATACCATGCCTTTGACATGTGTAATAAGAAAAATTGTGGAGGGATCAAAGTTATGGTATTTAGAATCAAATTGGCGACCTCCCATTGAACCTCGAGGATAAGCTTCATATGATCCTATTCTAATCAACATTCCTTCTAGAGTTACATCTTCTGCCTATTGCCTTGCCTGACAGAATGAAATGTGAAAATTTTGAAAATATTTTATAACTCCATTGGGACATTGGAAAATTTGAAGATAAGATTCATATGATCCTTTGCCAATCAACATTTTGTGGTCTCTCCACAGGTATGGGCATCCACATATGACTTATTTAGAGGCTGAGAGGGAGGGTAACCTTCCTCCAAGAGAGAAACCTCACCGATGATTCCACCCTAAGCATAAATCCTTCATATAGGCGTGAATTTGTCATCAAGCCATTCCACTCTACATCCCCAGACTAAAACATATTCTGAACCAGGTTGCATTGATAACCTCATCGAATTGGAACCTAAATCTCAGCACAACGCAATGACCAAAGTAGGAAAGGTCGAGGTTGCCTTTTAAATTTCACCAGGAGATGCAGGATAACCTTCTTATTGTGCTCTATTTCATCTAGGTGACCCTGCCCTTGACCCCTGACACAGTGGATTGGTTCAAGTGGATTTCGGCTGATTGGAAGTCCCACCTTCTGGTGGAATATTCCAAGGACTGATTTACTTGCGAGTTAATGGATGGTCTTATTTAGGATGATAGATACAGAGTAGTGGATGATATCATCTACTACAAAGCTAGCATATACTTGGTCCTTGATTCCACACTTAGGGGAGATATCATGAGAGTTATACATTATTCACCCTTGGCAGGGCATCTTGGGTAATTTCAAACTTACCAGCAAATCAGGGAGAGGGCATCATGGAAGGGCCTCATGGACAATGTATGGATATATTTGAGGAAGTGCACGACTTATTAGCAGAATGAGTTAGAGACGACTTACCCAACAGGATTATGGCAGTCTACAATCATCCCAAGACAGAGGTGGGAGAGTGTGGCGACATATTTCAACACAAGTCTACCAAAGGTGCATGGCATATAATACTTTTAAGATACTCCATCAAAGAATGAAGCGCCACAGACAACATAGTGTTTCTTTAGAGAGGCATTTAGACTCCATAGGATGCCTAAGTACATTGACCATGATCAAGACCACATAGTTCTCGGGACATTTTGGCAGAAGTTGTACAAATTAGTTGGCACAAAGTTGATTCCTAGTGCTTGGTTTCCACTAGATGATGGCATGCCAGGAACATGGGTCATTTTTACTTTGATGGTTACTAGTATGGCACAAAAAAAACTAGCAGGTATTGGGAGTAGTGGAATTCCAATTTGGTGGTGGGATATAGGAATTCATTTGAGTGATAGATTGATTTAGATGATGATGATGATTGACATAGCCATGTCAATGAGTGGTATACTTTGTTTTTGGGATGTCAGTAGAGAGGAGGTCGAGACTACTCTATATGGAAATACAGAGTCGAGGTTGATTGTGGATTTGTGGACTTAGACTTCACTAAGACACCTTTGGAGGGAAGGATTTAGGATGGTGGTTTTAGTCCCTTCAGGAAAATCAGCTTGGGGTTCCAAGAGAGAAGGATGAAGATTGGGAGCATTAGTCTGACAACGATGATCAGAGTGGTGCAACGTCATCATGGTGGTACCTTTATGGGATTAGTTTGGGACCCTGGGATTATATTGTTTGATAGTTCAACTACTATTAGAGAGGAGACAATCAATTTTGACTTTCCGGGGTTTACTTATGGGAGGCTTAGCAGTGGTTTCTTGGAGGAGTGGTCTTCCAAGGATTTGACTGAGTTTATACAGATTATGATTGCCTAGCTTATCGGGAGGAGTCAAGTGGATTCTTGTATTATCACCTTACAGATCAGTGTTATGAGTAGAGGGTGTTTCATGTCATACATGCTAGTTTGGGATCCTGGCGAGTTTACCATCTATGAGGTTCTTTTGTTCGCGTGGAGGGACTTTGCAAATGATATGTTGGGAGATTTTTCAGACGATGCTTGGACGATTGTAGTAGGCTGGGGGTGTTGCATTATTGGGTATTTTCCATTTGATACTTCGAGACTAGGTGTCATGGATTCCCAACCAGTTTGTGACCACATAGACTTATCTGTGATGTCTGATTTTAGATTTGGTTTAGTTTACTTCACTGAGATATTTTGGTTGGATATGATCCTAGATAGTGGGGAAGATTCTTTGAGGCATTACAACTTGTGGATGAAAGTGTGGAGGATGCTATTGAGGTAGGAGGATTAGATATTTATGATCAGAGTGGCACATCGATAACATGATGAGTCCTTCCTGGTGATAACATGGGACCCAAGGATTTTATGGGTTGACAGTTTGGCAATGAGTACAAATGGGAGAGTGAGCTATTAATTTTAGGATCCTATTCATATGCCACAATGGATCGGTTTCCTAGATGGTACATTCTATGAAGAGTGTACTGAGTCTTCATAGTATCCAGTTTCTTCACTGATAGGTGGCCTTCACAGGACCCCTAGTTTTAACATATTGCAAGACAATATTGTGGGCGGTAGGTGCTCCGCATCTTTCAAGCGGGTTTGGGACTCGGGGATCATCATCGGTTTCACCCTAGTTATTTTTGTTGTTCTTATGGATATGATGGAATTGATTGAGGACAAGCAATCTTTGGGAATGAATGATTTGTCATGTCCCCATTTTTTAATTCCCCTATTCTACAGTGGAAATGACTTTTGTGGCGTGCTAGTGAAGAAAAAGGAGTAAAAAGGGGTCTTTTAATGTAACTTAGTTAGATATGTTATGTTTTTAAAGTGACATCAAGGAAATACAATAACTTTAGATTAATAAGTTACTTAAACATTATTAAAATGAATTTTAATCTTAAAGTGAAAGTAAAAGAGGAATAAGGGTCATATTTGATTTGGTAAAAAAAGGGAAAGTTGTAGAAGGCATGGAAGAAGGATAAAAGGAGGGTTAGAGATTCACTTTGGCATTATGATTTGATCTCTCATTTTGGAGTGCTCTTGGAGCCATTGATTCGTTAGGGTTTATAAAAAACCTTCCACCATTACAATTTAGTTTTGGTGGTGCAATATCCACCCTAGCTAGACAAGAGGGGAATCCATCCATGATTTCCATTGGAGCTTCAACTTGGGGTTTGTATTCAGTTGAAGGTATATTGACTCACGTAGGAGATTTTGAAACTTTTCAGAGGGGGCCGATCCTAGATTTTGTATGTCTTAGGAGGGGTTCGGTAAAGCTTGTCAGATAAATCCTCGTTGGTTGAAGACGAGGGTCCCACGAGGCCTCGCCAGTCACCCAACTTTGTCTCGCGGGGACCCCTACATACTGCAGATTACCATCAAGAGGGTTTCAAGGCATCCTCGTTGGTTGAACACTATTGTCCCACGAGACATCGTTGCTCATCCCACCTCGTTCTATGAGAATCTTTGTGAACTAGAGTTGCAAAGATACTTATATGTGGTGGTCGGATCCGTGCATTCAATATCAGAGTAGATAGAGGCATTGGACAACAATTGATGAGGAGATAGAGGTATCTTGTCCAGGTTTATTGACTTATTTATTGTGTGTTTAGGGTATGTTGCAGCTGCCATTTGCATCCAATAGGGTTACTGTGTATTTAGGAGGGTATTGCAGTTGTTGATGTAACCAATAGAAGTTGTTTGCTTTATATCTAAGATGCAATTTTTATCAAAACCTTGGATTGACGTCATTTTGGGTTTCATTCATAATAAAGATACCATGATTTCTCCTTCTACTCTCTATGCATGCAACTGGTTTGATTAAATTTCTATAAGAAGAGTACACGCAAGTTGTTTGTTAAGGTTGCTAGTCAGATTTTAGTTAAAGAGTATGGGATGGCAGATTATGTGCAAGTGGTATTAATGCAAAGTGTTTGAAAAAAATAGATAAAGAAAACCAACACTATGGATAACAAACATAATATTCCAACCTAGCCTAGTTGGGGACGTTACATTAACCTAGATATTTTTTCACTATTCTTAATGTCCTGGATCATTCGATAGAAATCTAAAGATAAAACGAGAACGAAAAACATCAACATTATGTAAATGAACAACTTAAGAGTAAGCATTATGTAATCTTCAGGATCCTGATTATAAGTGCAACAAAATAGATCATCAATCTTTGTACTGTATATGGATACTTGAATTCCAAGCAACAATACGATTCATATAAATCACATGTGAAATCAATTCAAAAGAATGTGATACTTTATCCCTTTGTTTTACAAATTCCCTTTCTTTGCTTCTTCTTTCTTGGATCAACTAGATATCTATCAAATTTGTATGAAAATATGTCATTCGTGTCAATAAGTGACCAAATAGCTTGACCCAAAGTGAGTGATGGGATCATAAGGAATTGACAAAGGCGAGTGGATTTTTTTTTATCCAAGAGCATATAAGGTATCTAGATCTATTGTCATCATGTGGAGCAAGGATATAACTTTTTCCACAAAAATTTAAAGAGTGATACACAAATTGGATCAATGACAGTGATCTGAAAACTTGAAAAAGGAAAAAGGGGATACTTTTGTCTAAAACTTATAACAACTTCCCAAAAAAAGACTGAGAGAAAAGAGAGAACATAAATAATTGACATCACATCAACAATTAGATAGGAAATCTCATGCATTGGGTAATTTTCCCAAAAATGGTTTATTTAAATGAATAAAGGAATCATCTAGACAAATATTGAGCATAATTGGGATTTTTCTTCAATAATTTTATTTTTATTTATTTATTATTGTTGTTGTTGTTTTTCAAGGTGGGCAAAGCCAAAAAAAAATTTGATTGATCAAATCTCTTTAGCAAATTTGAGTGGACTTGGGGATCAAATATTTTCACAAGTTTGAGTGGACTTGGGGATCAAATATCTTCAACAAGTTTAAGTGGAATTGGGGTTGGAAGGGATGACTATTTCATACATACAATATTTTAACCAATTTAATATAAAATGATCAATGAATGGATATTTTTGTCCCCTTTTTGAATATCCTATTATGTCCAATTCCTTCAAGAACCTGTTTTGTCGAAATATCCACAAAATTTTCCATCCCAATTGGGATTTGATCTAATGAATCTTGGATCTGAATGGGATGTCAATTTTTTTAATAGATGTATTCATTAACATATGAATAGGGAGGTAGGATGGGAATGGGGAATGGCCAAGCAGTAAGAAAACAAGTTTTGATCATGTTATTTAGAGGTTTGAATCCTTTTGTCCCAAACTTATTTCATTGGTTCCCATTTTCCCTTCCCTCGTGTTGTAGAGATTTTATACCCTGCAGGAGTTGAGCTCCCTCGGGTTCTTCCTATACCTAAGACATGAACATAGATACGAGAAAAGGATGCTTATAAACTTGATAATATGTCATGATCTACAAATATATCAATTCTCTACCAATGAACACACAAACTTACATGAACAATCGTTTAGAGGGAAACATCCAACATGTATTATATTAATCAAGTAAGCAATCTTACAAATTACAGGTATTGTAATACCCTTGTTTCCCCCACTTTTTAAATATAACTATTACTAGCCAAGAGACTATGGCGGACTAAATATGTGTGAATGATTGATTTGATGAACCTTTGTATATAAGGGTCAATGTATGAATTTTTTTGTTATTAATAGAATTTTAATTTCAATATGTGTTACACAACTGTCAAAAGGGGGAAAGTTTGACAAGATAGACCATGAATGCTATGAGAGAGATGGTACAGGGAAACCAAGTATGTTGAGATGATCCTCACCAAACCAGTACCTACTGGGAGTAATTTCTCAACAGTCCTTTGACACAGAAATGAATTACCAGTCAGGTTGGTAGCCAGAAGGCCATCCTCAAGAGTTAATGAGGAGATGGGACAGGGTACCCATATGTAAGGCTTCCAGGTTTGACCACGAATTGGGATTCAGACCCAAGAAACCTTGCTGAGGAAGGCAAGAAATGAGGTAATTCAGGGACAGAGATGGATTTGTGAGATAATAAAGTAGAGAAAACACTCTCCTAAGAAGAGCAGGGATATAGACTTTGATTCTGAAGTTGAGAAGGAAAAGTTGAGTAGTAAGCTTGTTCTGGATGTAAGAAGTCGAGGGTATGGTTTCAATACAAGCTAATAAACGAGGCTGATGAGTGACTGAGGAAGTAATCGTGCAAACCTCCTTGCTTGGAGTAGAGAAAAACAGTTGCCCAGTTTCTGTGGGAGAAGGAGACTAACCTTCGTACATGACTGTTGTGGAGCAAAAATAAAGAATCTCTCTTAGAGCATCATGGTCTAGCTCAGCGGTGGCCAATGGTAAATCCAGCAGGAGGGTTTGTGCTTATGGTTGGGAGAAAACAAACACCCCTTTCAGTAGTTGCTTCACATTTTCCAGTTCTGATAAGTATTTTCATACTATGTGTATTATATTGTATGTGATGATGAAATGTCAGTGTTTATGATTCAATCTTTCAGTATTTGAACATTTATTATAAAATCTCTGTGATTTCTGAAAATTGTTATATCTATATGATCTTTCAATTTATCTCAGTTTGGCTACTAGATAGTCATGAGATGTGAATCCACGGGAGAGAGAGGGGGTAGGATTGACCGAAATGTCTAAGTCTTGCCAACCCTGTGAAGTTTACCTTAGCGGGAATGTTAAGTCTAAATTCTATGGGAGAAGGGAGTTTTTCCCTTAGACTATTCACCCATCTAACTGAGGGCTCATGCCCAGGTCCTTAACCCAATTATTGCTAAAGGAGTAGCGCTCAGTTCCTAGAACTTCCAAAGTATCCATGTGACCGGGGCCTGGGAACCCTGCGCTAGTCCAATAGGGCCTAACTCTTTCAGCTTCAGGACTTGTGACTTCACAATCCTTGAAAGTAGTTGAAGGTCGAAGTCATGAATCAACGAGGATCGTCGATCTAGGGATCTAGTATGGATCTCTTTCAGTCGTTAGATTGGACATAGGAAGGGAGGTGTTAAGCCCTTCGGTGAAGTCTTACTTTAGGAGATTTGGAATGATCTAGTGCCAAAACTCCCGAATGTTAGAGTCGCAGAGTTAATCTAGACCACTGAAACTGGAGGGACACGTGTCCACAGATCACCGATTATCCGGGAGTCCTAGTAATTAGTGATATAGGAACGGTTGAGTTTTCCCCGAAACTCTGTGAGCCTGAGTAAATCTTGGTTGTAGATGTTAGTTACATGTGGCTACAGATCTGGCGTGTTCTAGAGGGAAAGCCGGGAGACACACTCTCTGAACTCCGAAATGTCAAATTGTTGAAGTAACATGGACCATCGATCCTCGGATCCTTCCGAGCCATCGATCTAAGGGCCCCACCTTTGACTACCTGACTAACCGGGAACAAGTTGTGGAGTGACATGTGGCCCCTACCCATTCCCCGCCAAGTGTTGATTGTTGAACTAGGACCATTGGATGAGGAGGTACGTGGAAAGTGATCATGTATTCTGGAGATTCCATACTCTGGAGGAAATCGACCAAAATTTTATGAAGTATGAACCCGTCGAAGTCGCGAGTGTCGAAGTGGATCTCAATTGTTGGTCGAAAAGGACACGTGGCTTAAGATCCTGTAGTCCGAAGACTTAGCTCTTCTAGGGAATTTCATCGAGAGGGTTCGGTAAACTCTGAAGCCGAAGCCGCGAAGTAATGAGAACCATAGATTTATTATCTACGTGGGATCTTGAGGACCGTTAGTTTAAAGGATTGATCAATTATCATTCTATGATGACATGGCTCACTAACGTCATCTCGGGTGACGTGGAGTCGTTCCACCCATGCCACGTGTTACCTAGTTTTGAGCAATTCACATACCCATTGTGCTTGTTAGGACATGACACATGTCACCCCCTATCGAGGGCATGTGTCACTGCTAGACCCTTGCCACATGTCAACTGTTGAATCATGCACGCCTGGCCAACAAGGTTGGTGACTTCTCTGAGACTTCAGAAGTCTGGATAGTTTCGAGGGTTCAAAAGATTACAACATAATATGATAAAGAATGATTCAACGAGAATCATTGAACACTGATTGTCGAAGGACCCAAGCCACGTGGTGTGAGTTCGATAATTTGGACATAGGGTGGTGAAAAGGAATGTTCAACGAGAATCATTGATCGTCGAAGGTCGAAAGCTTAACGATAATAGTCGATCGTCAAACATCGAACACTGAAGGGATAGGGGCACATGGAAAGATTACGTGACTTTGGGGATTAGGAAAAAAAAAGGTATGTTGCACGCAGATTGTCGAAACCCCCTCTTTAACCATACGATCTCGACGGAGGACGTGGACCATTGATATCCTCCACGGTTCGGCAATCTTAGAAATTGGACAACACTTTTGGAAACTCTTGAAGTCTGGGAACTTCTGAAGTGTCGAAACCCTTTGCTAATGCAGGTTCTTATCTCTCGGTTTTCATCCTGATGTCACAAGGAGGACCCCGCTAACTGGTTTAATCACTTAGTGAGAGATGTAAACCTCAAGGAAGCAGAATGAGAGGATTTTTCTTAAGTAAGGGATCACGAATGAACCAGGGAAAGAGAAAAATTAATGCCCCAACCCTAGAAAGACTATTTAAGGGTTGGGTGTGTTACATGTATAAAATGAAGATATATCTCTCTTCCAAGCTTCTTGCCACCAAAATGCCAGAGTAACTTTTCTAGTTATTTCTCCCCTTTCCCATGGAAATGGATTGGTTCTTATACGGATTTAGAGATAAGGACATATGGTTAATGGGATAAGATCTTCAAGCTTATAATGGAAGACTTCTCAAGACTAAACCCCAAGAATTCAGAGAGAGGTCTCATCCATCACAACCAAATCCAAAAAATGGAGCTTCTAGGCTCAGTCGCGACTTGGCAGTCCAAAAAGGGAAACCAGCCCTTTCGTTCACAGGCTTGAGGAATGACAAGGGCGACTGAAGGGAGATTAGGCTAGAAAATTAGTGGGAAGATGATGAAAGATGAGTGAATTGGGTAGGTGAACTCTAGGAGATGATATCTTAGTGGTTAGGTGGTTAATAATGCTATAATAGATTCCCCATAAAGTGTGAGGTTATAAGAGGTGTCTGATGGCCAAAATAATTTACCAATAAAATGTGTAGAGCTGTGGGTGAGGAGACCGAAGAAGAGCATCGCTAGTCCTACAAAAATGTCCCCAAGGCAGGAATTTCCATGCTCGGTAAGACAAATGATATCATAGCCGCCATAAATACACTACAGATCTATGCATGACGCAAGTGATGGCCACAAAAAAGTACATCGTGGATCCATCAAGAAACAAACATGACTCGATTCATGGCCACGAAAGTATACACTGTGGATCCATGAAAGATGCAAGTGAAATCATAGCTACGACCAAGTACAAATGTGGATCTATGTGACATCACACAAAGCAGTGAGCTCAGAAATAATATCCATCGCAACTTGGGAAAGAGTATCGTGGAATAGGAGAGTAATCTTCCCCAAGGTCCTCTTCCTTAATCTGAATGGTATTATTCTACGACATGTGTATAAAGGAGTTGAAGTCAAGCATGGTAGAAACCATCTAATTACCGGTCATTGATGTATATAGTTATTAGATGTGAGGGATTCAACTGATAATTATGATGGAACCCAAGATTGTATACAAAGTCTGAATAAAGGACTTGAAGTCGAACAATCGTAGACACATTTGACAAGAGTCAATGATGTAAACCCACTATCAAAATGCAAGGAGACCTGTCATTGATGTCTGCAAGTCCCAGGGTACTAGTGGCTTTCTAGATTTCAATCCTGGATAATGAGATGAAGTCGACAAGATGAAATCCGTCCAAGGAGGGCCTTGATGTATCCCCCATCAATCGATGTGAAACAAGAAAAGATGGATGGTGTGAAAATGATAATAGTGGAGCATGACTGACACAGGGATGGCGACAATAAACAAACATAAAGGGACGATAGATGAATGACGTATGTAGGACTTCCCTTGAACAAGTATGCATGACAAATGGCTTGACTCGACAACATTAACTCAAGTGAAGACCATAATAATTGTTCATGGACCGGTGAGGGGAACGTGACACAATGATGGGAATGGTGGTCAAATGAGAGAAAATGGATAACCTGATTGTTGTATGAGGTGATAAAACAGGTGCATTTTTCAAGGGTGACACAAAGTAATGACAATTGTTAGTTAATGAATACAACAATATGGAAAAACCATCTAAAACATCCCCACCATGATCGATGAGTACATCTTTCTAGTTTTACGAGCTGGAGGAGGATAACATATGTTCATTATAGCTCATCTGGCGATGAGTCTCTCAACATATTATTAACGAACCTGAGGAAGGAGGGGTTTGGTCCCATGAATGGGTCCTTCAATGTAAATTTTAACGAGTCCAAAGAAGGAAAACTCGATGGCATTTTCTTATGTAGAGAATTTGAAAAGGTCGTAAAGAAAACTCTATATACTTACTTGTGGATTTTTCTCGAGCCTAGGAAGGTTTGTGCTCGTCGGTGTTTTCAGTTTTAGAGAGTCTAAAAAACTTAAATAAGACTCTAGGGGGGTACTTTTATCTTAAATTCTAGTCTCCTGGGCCCGAAAATTTTTAAAACAATGTGAAGGAGAACTCTCCTAACCACAATGGATAGGGTGTTCCTTTTTCGTAAATAGTTCGTATGGCCCCAAAAATGGGCAAACTTATACTAGGTGGACATCTTTTCAAATCCATGATACGAGTGTGAAAATACAAGCGTACTCAACAATCTTTTCTTTTTTAAGGAGTCGAAAAAGATCTTAAACAAGACTCCATATAATGGTTCCATAGCTTATGTTTATAGTGTTCCTGACAAAAAAAAGATTAGTATATGGTTTCATGAGCAAAAATAAAAATAAAAATGATAAATTGCCAAAAATGAAGAAAAAGAGCTTTTTATAGTGTGAACAAGGTTAATATGAAGCTATATGTGGTTAAAAAATAGTTTTTTTACCTCATTTTACCCATTTACCTTGTTGAGAGTTTGGAGAGCCCTTTTTTTGTTCAAATTTGGAGCGGTGATTGTGGAGCGTGGAACCATAGATCATGTACCTTTCATCCAACAAACAACAGGTTGGACCTCATCTTAAAAACCCATCTTTCGTTTTTGTGTTTCATGCATTTATTTATGAATGGAAGGAATCAAAACTTTTGAGTCTACGCGGTCGCGACTGGCCTCCTTACGGGGAGCGACCAAATGGTTCAGTCGCTCTATGTGAAGAGGGAAATCGTGATTGGTCGCATCCACAATAGAGTTGAGGGGGGACCGACCAATATGGTCATGGCCAGTTGCACCGTCGACCAAAAGAGGTCATGACCAAACGAAGTGGTCGCGACCGGTCACCCTGTCTTTTCATGAGGGCTACGACCGAGTGTATTTTTGGCATTTTTTTGCAAAAAAATTTATGAGTGTTGTATATGAATGGGTTCTAAAAAAAAATTGGGTGTTTACGACAGGTGTGAGAAAAAAAATTGGAGTGGAGAGAGTGCGGACATGAAGATAATCATAATGATGTGTTAGATGATCCTCCCACTCTAGATGCTTTGAGCAATTGTGGGTTACTGAAATTATTACAGAACATGCGAGCTCAACCAACCATGTTACAAAGGTTGGTCGATATGTGGGATGCAAATCAACAACACTTTGTGGTACGAGACCAAGTATTAACCTTGGATATTGAGGATATATACTTTCTCACGGGATTGTCTCATCGTGGTGTCACCATGGTCTTGGTAGGTGGAAAGAGGAGTGGTGCATATCTGGTGGATGACTATGTGGCACACTAGTATCACCCGGGTACGCAAAAGAGTAGAAATAATCTGTCAATTAGCCAGGTAGTGGACTTGAACTTACGTATCGTTTTATTCACCATTACACAGGTGGAAGGGAGTACTGGGCCGCACTTCACTTCGAGGAGCCAAGTATATTATGCAGTGATGAGTATGTCCCCTATAGTATATAACTGGTGTGCTACAGTGTTGGCAACTATGAAGGACCGATTGAACAAGTGTAGGTTGGGTAGACAAAAGTAATTTTTTTATCTTTCTTTTTTGATCGGGTTCCTTCATCGTGTTCATGGGATGTGGAGGCATATTCTAGGTATAGAGATCCATCTATGAAGAAATGGACATATCTATTGTCCTGACACGGGGGGGGACATAATTCCAGTTTGATGCCAAATTGTTTCAATATTGGGATCGCCAGATAATGGTGATAGATGATTATGCATATTATGGTGTGGATTACCGTGACAATCCAGATATGGTTCTCCCCGAGGGGGAAGGATTTAGTGATGAGTTCGGTAAGAAAGATAAAATTTTCAATATTTTTTGTTTTGTATTTTTAATGTGTTTGTGATTTTATGATATATAAATGTTTTTGTGTGTAACATAACAAATAATTTGTGATGGGCATATTGTGCACAAACACGTCGAGCAGGTATGTTGCCACTGAATAGGTGAGATGGACATCTCAAGATTGGGAGAGGATCGCATGCTGGGAGAGCTAATGCAAAACTCTTGGAGGATCTCGAGGAGAATCTCGAGCGTTTGACTATGGGCATTCTGGTGCCACATATGGACGATATACCTCTGCGTATGCAGAGGAGCATAGTGGATGTGGGGAACTAGTTTGGGAGCCTTCTGCGGAAAGTCGCGTGAGCAGTTATTTGTTATAATGATCATAGGGATCCTTGAGATGACTAGTGTTCTTTAGTATGATGGACTTTTGGTGCATTTTATGTTGTGGATATATGGGTGGAAATCCCAATTTTGTTATGTTATACCGATTTTGGATTTTTTTGGACACGCTTTATATATATATGGACATATGGCTTTGTGATATATGCTTATATATATATGATGAAATGGTTTATACAATGTTTTTTTCAATGTAATGCTTTTTAATGAAGTATATGCCAATTCAACACAAACTTTGCTAGTGAGTTAGCTAAGGAATTGAATTGTCTTGGTATATGTTCATAAGTGATAAAATGAAATGATCATTCCAAGAGTCATACCCCTAAAATATTTTTGAAAAAGGACAGGATGTCGAATAGAATAGGTCGCATTGAGGTGTGAAACAACGAGCTCATAATCTAGTCGTATTATCAGGTGACATATACCCAAAGCAGAGGCTTCAGTCAGAAGTTCAATGACGATGTTGTATTTTGAAATATTGTTCCTTACATGTCCTAGATAGATGCCCCTAGAACTGACTATTTCGTTGGTGGTTGAAAGAATCACCCAGGTAGCGGAAGCGATTCCGAGAGTTGCAACTAGCTCCATCCACGTATCCATAATAGGGTGAGGGAAACGATGACATCTATAGCTCAAGCATTTAAGTAGGATAAGAATATTGACAAAGACTATCACATACAAGGAATACAAAAACAACCATATCATGTTGGTTACGGGGCTCTAGAAGAATATTTCCTTCGTAATCAACTAACTCATAGGCTCCCTTTTGAAGAGCTTGTTTGAAAATATAGGGGCCATGCCACAGGGGTTCAAATTTTCTTGCGCCCAATTTGTCACATAATTGATCGTAGACCAACACCAAGTCACCTTCTACAAAAGTTTGAGGGCGATTTTTTTTATCATATTGTGACTTTAATCTCTTTTGGTGGGATTTTTTATCCATGATGGCCTCGCAACGTCGCTCATCAAGGAGAGATAAGTATAATAGTTGTTCTTCTTCAATGAAGGTAGCGGGAAAGAGTTCGAAAACTAGCTCAAGTGAGGGAATTTCACATTCAATGTGTAGTACTGACTCTAAGCCATACACAAGTTGAAAAGGTGTGAAGCCGGTGGAAGTCTTGGCAGAGGTTTGATTTCCCATAAGTCTGATAATAACATTATATGCCAATTGGATTTATGCTTTCCAATCATTCTTTGGAGCAATGTTTTGAGTACCTTGTTAATGGACTCAACCTGACCATTTTCTTGTGGATAGTAAGGACAAGAGTGATCTTGGTCAAAATGCAAAAGGGTAGATACCTCAGTAATCATGCTATTACAAAAATGTGATCCATGATTGGTCACAATAAACTTGGGTACACTGAATCTTGCGATAATATGATTGAATACGAATAATGTTGCCAATTTAGCATCATTAGAGTATGTCGGCATGGCTTCTGCCCATTTGGTGAAATAATCAACATCCACAATTATGTAATTATGATAGGTAGTAGAAGAGGGTTTGCATGTGGTAAAATCAATGCCCTGTTTAGCAAAAGGGTCAAATGCAACAATGAGATGTAGGGGAGCGGAATGTGTGCACATTTTCTTAGAAAAAATTTGGCACAGGTGGCATTTTTGGACTACATTCATGCAATATTTAAATATTGTGGGCCAAAAGTACCACGCATGTAAAATTTTATGGGTAGTGGCTAACCCAGAAAGATGGCTGCCACATGCTCCTGAGTGGTAGTCATTAAGAATTTATTCTACTTCCGAGTGGGTGACGCATCAGCGTAGCACCATATCTACCCCTCGACGAAAAATTGTATCACCAACGATGAGGTAGTGTTAGGATTGATGGCGTATGTGGTGACGATCATCTTTGGACATTTGAGGGTGGAAGCATTGGGTCTAGATATAAATGAGGATGTCTCCATACCATGTGTTAGAAGAGTCGATGAGGAACAAATATGCATCGGGTAATGAATCTTGGACCATTAATTCGTCAATGACTTGGGGAAGATCAGTCATTAATTATGCAAATACTAAGGATTCATTGGATTTGGGGGTAGAGAACTAGAGGTCAAATTCTTATAATAAGACAATCCATTTCGACTAGCGACCTCCCAATATTTGACATGACAAGATATATTGTATAGGATTAGCATCAAATATGACAGTAGTAGTTCAAAGTAGAATGTAATGTCATAATCGTTGGACAACAAAGATTGCTGCCAGTGCCAACTTCTCGACATAAGGATAATGAAGTTCAGTGCCAACTAATCCTTTACTGAGGTAGTAAATAACATGTTTGTTATTGTCTTCATCAATTTGGACTAAGACTATTCTGATAGTAGTACCGGATGTCGCAAGATACAAGGTAAAATCTTGATTATAATTTGGGGGTTTCGATAGCAGAGTGGATGTAATAATGTTCTTTAGTCGAACAAAAGAACGTTGAGCTTGTTTGTCCCAAATAAATGGGATGCCATTTTTAAGTAATCGCATGAAACCCTTAGTAATCTCTGCGTAGTTGACGATGAACTGTCTTAAGAAATTTGCTTGTCCTTCCAATTTCTGAACTTGGTTAATAGTAATGGGAGGAGAAAAATTGATAATGGCCTCAAATTTAAGGGGATCCACTTGGATCCCAAACCTGGATACGATAAATCTAAGGAGATGACTAGATTCCACAAAAAATATTCATTTGTGATGGTTAAGAAGAATGTTGTAATGTCGACAACGAATAAAGATTTGTCGTAGATGATCGATATGATCTTGCCACTTAGGAGATTTGGCAGGTAGGTCATCTAGATAAGGTTGCATGATATGCTTAATGTTGTGGAAATCATAATACATGGCCTGTTAGAAAGTGGCACCAGCATTTTTTAGACCAAAGGGTAACTTTCGATAAGCAAAAGTTCCCTGTGGGCATACAAAGGCGGTTTTGTGTTGGTCCTCTAGTACGATTTCAATTTGATTATAGCCAAAGAAGTTGTCCATGAATGAGAAGACTTCACATATGACACAATCATCGATGATCTAATCGATGAAGGGGGTGGGAAAATTTTCCTTAGGACAAGCCTTGTTAAGGTCCCTGTAATCAACACATACTCAAATCATGCCTTTCTTCTTGGCGATGGGTATGAGATTGGAGACCCATTATGTAAGGGGCACGGGATAGATAAAACTAGTGTTCAATAATTTTTGAACTTCGGCCTTAATTGTTACGGCTTTTCATGGGTGAAATGGATAAAGTCATTGTCGAACAGGACGGGCTCCGAGATATGTCTTAATTTCATGAATAATGATTTGTGGGTCAATTCTTGGAATTTCTTCATATGACTAGGAAAAAATATCGTGGAGCTCTTTAAAAAGGGCACTGTAACATTCAATCTCTTCAAGAAATCAATCTACACCTATCTGGATGTGTTCCCAAGTTTCCTTATGATGGAGAAGAATATGACATGGAGGGTAACAAGTACAAGTCTTGGGCGTCAGTAGAAACGAGGGTTTGAATATGTGTTTCTACCCTCTCTTGATTAGGGTGGAAAGAGGATCAGTGATGATGTTCTTCTTAGGGTCAGTCTTGAAGAGACATGACTTCCATTATAGCTTCATTGGATGCGAATACAAAATCTAGGAACTCATCCTTGAAATATTCAGGGGTAACACAATAAGGAGAGGAAGATTGATCTAGTTCCTCATCTAGTAGGAGTTTAGAATAAGTGTTAGTATATTTGTCTATTGTCTAGATGGATAATATGATCATTTAGCGAGGGATAAAGGCATGGCAACTCTGAAGGATTCGATATTGGAAGGGTGAGGAATTACCCAAGGGTCGAGAGAACTAAGGGATTTACCAAAAAATGTAGAGATCATATTGATCGAAGCTATTTGAGAGGTATCAGGTGCACGTAAAGGGAAGGTTCCCATAAGGTTTGGATAGAGAAATACATTGATACTCTCATATTCGGGTGTTGACTAGCCTATGAATGGTACATTTGTGTTGGGGTTAAGTTGCACGTTGGGTGTACAATAATCAAGTTGGTCTATTGTCACTATCTTTCCTTGGTGAGGAAAGTGGATAATTTGGAAGATAGAGGATGCCACTACCTTCATAGCATAAAACCAAGTACGACCTAAAAGGAGATTGTAGTCAAGATTAGCATCGATTACTTCTACTTCGACGGAGGTAGTTTTACCAACTAGTTTGACTGGTAGGGAGGGAAAACACCATGAGGTTTGGAAAAATGTCCATCAAAGGCCTTCAATATGGCTTCTGATGTAGTAAGTTGTGGAGAGCCTAAGGCTTTCCAACAAGTCATTGACATAATACAAGTGGTCGCACCTTCATTGATCACGGTTCGAAAAAAAAATTGTTAAGTGAACGAACGATGATTTGTAATGCAAGTTGGTGTGAAAGGTGGGGTTCACTTTGGTCAATGTTAAAAGAGATAATGTTTGACTCTCAGGAGTCAATTTCTCCAATGGTTGTTAATAAATCTTTTCGTTGGGTTGGAAAACTATGCAATACTTCGAGGGCGGACATGGCACATGGGGCTTGAGCAAGATCCTCCACTATACTATATTGTTGGGTTGCTCGAGCATTAAGGTTATGTGTCGTTCGACGAAGTACCCCTTTTGGGGAGAAAAAATTAGGTTCTATACTAGGTTTTTCAAGAGTGAGAGGGCCATTAGGTGGGGTTGGAATAGGAGAATATTTTGATGGAGGATTCCCATACTAAGAGTCATAATTCTTAGCTCTAGTGGATAATGTCAAGGATTTAACCATCAAGACATTAGCGATTGAGGACTCAGGGTTGCCCCCAAGTGGGGGTGGTTGTGTTTTCACAGCCAATTGTTGTCACTCGGGGGAAAAGGGTTTGTTGACATTGCAGGTGTAGAAGAGGATGGGCCTCATTCGAGATATTGATGGATTTCAGTGAGACGAGGACAATATTTGGTGAAATGATCCTCTTTACAAATTGTGCAGGGATATTTGATCTTTCGTTTAGGTTTACCCTCAACATTGTTTTCTTGTGTCTTGGGGCCCGACTGCTCGGAATATTTTTTCTTTTTTTTATTATTGTTACTCTTATTTTTTCCTCCGAATGGTTGTGAGTTTCTAGGTGCAGTGGATTAGTTACGTTGGTGGCCTGCTTAACATACTTACACCTTGGTGCAAGGTTCCTGCCAGTCTATTTGTGGGTTTCCCTTCAAGGAGCCCGAGTGAGTTTGACCAATGTCTGATCCAAGTACAACGAAGACTCCCCTTTGTCGTCACCTTGTGTAAGAGCCCTAAATATTATGGCAACTAAGGTCACCAACTCACTGTTAGAGTCACTTCACACACACCTAGGATTTATTTTTCCTAAGGTTTTTCCTTGTTTATTAGTCATTGTCCAGTCTCCTATATTTTAGGAAGAATATTCCTCCAGGGAGAATATTCTCTTCGATTTTCACTTCAGTTTGACTAGTTGAGTGGAGTCTAGATGTTGCATTAGTTTTGTCACCATGCAACATTAGGATCATCACCAGCTAATGTGAATTAGCCTTGGTATCATCACTAGACTAGCGCATTACCCATGATTCCTTGATCTCCTCCTCACTTCAATATGTTTCAGTCAGTTAACTGAAGACTGGTAGACTAGTTAACTCAACTAGGTGGTAGTTCACTCTCGTAACTGCCCGAAAGACTAGACTAGGTGGCAGTTCACTCTCGTAATTGTTGGTGTGTGTCCAGATCACTATAAACCACCACTATGGGGCATTGACTTCACCTCCAGTGCACATTGGTTGAGTTATACATAGTATATCATGTGTAAATTATTCATTATTCATTACGGTTAATCGGAATTCCTCCATTGTTTCTCTCTTGCTTCTTCTTTCTCAATTTCTCTCTGAAAATGTGTGTGGTATTTTCTAGCTAGATCTATTATGTGCAGGTTCAACACATTTACATGGTAACAGAGCCGATGGACTGCTAATCAAAGCTACACCAAATTATTTTTTGTAGGTACCAAAGATTGAAGATAGCGGAAAAATGGAGTTCCCAAAAGAATTCATTCTTACACCTTACAATTACTTGGCGTGGAAGGAGAGAATAATTCATGCATCTTTCAACCAGAGGATTGTATAGGTTAAAATTAAATATAGAGACAAAAATGACATCATCCATAGAAAATCGAAGTATCTAAATCGAATGGATGCAACATTCATAACAATTTGCAGTCTCATCTCTCCCGATTTCCTTTTTCACATATCTTCCTATAAAACCCCCAATGAAGCCTGGACCACCTTGGAAGGGATATTTGGAAGACAAGATGAGATGAGGGGACACATGCTCGAGGTGTAATTTCTCACATTGGATCCAAAATTCTTCGACAATATCCAAGATTTCTTTACAAAATACAAGGATTTACTGTCGCAACTCAAAGCTTGCGGGGTTCATAAATCTGAGGAGATACAAATGGTTCTCACCATTTTCTCCAAACTTGGTCCTGAATTCTCTGTGTTCATATCCGCATTCCATTCAGTCAAATTTTCCTTTGGAGCCACCTGGAAGATTCCTTCTCTTGAGGAATTTATCGAATCCCTGACACAAGAGTAAACCAAGCTCATCAACATGGGAAAAATAAAAGGCCCAAAGGCACATGCACTTACTATGCAAGATGTCACCATAAATATTAGAAATATAAAGATAAATACAAAAGGAAACCTCATGCAAATCCAAAGAAGGAAGGGTACTCAAAACACTTCACCAATGCCTCCAGATCCAAAGGTGGAAAGGGAAGAAAAGGGGAGAAATGCACATACTGCCATAAAGGATTCCATCCAGAATCCGCATGCATGCAGAAAAAAATAGATATAATGACTCAAATACTTCAGAAAAATAACCTTGGAAATTGCATCCCCAAGGGTGCCAAGAAGAAGAAGCCAAAAGATCAGAATCCCAAGAAAGGCAATTCTAGCCATGCCTTGATTGCCATCAACTCCTCTCTTGATTCTTGGATCGTAGATTGAGGAGCATCACATCACATGGATGCCATAAAAACAGTATATTCTTCATTAGATGCATGCAAAGGTCCTCCTATTCTGATGGGGGACAACTCTCTAGTCGAGGTCATCGACAAAGGAAGGATTGAACCCACCAACGGAAGCTTCGAGAATGTGTTGTACGTTCCCAAAATTTTCGCCAATCTTCTCTTCGTGTATCAAATGATGAATTCCAGCACCAAAAAGAAATTCATATTCACACCTAATGCAGTGGACATCTATGACATGCAAACCAATTCCAGGGTTTCTACCGGTGAGGTAAATCATCAATCTAGATTGTATACATTTTCTGAATTTATTGAACGATATTCTTCTTTATTGCTTACCCATGTTGATGAAAGAAGTAGGATATGGAACGAAAGGTTCAGGCATTTGAATTTCATATATATGGAACAAATCAACAAGCGAATATTGGTTGATGGTCTACCAGACATCCATTTCTCCAAAGGAATCTATGAGGGATGTGTTCTTGGAAAACACCCTCAAGAGAAATTCGACAAAGGAAAGACTCATAGAGCTTCCTCTCCTTTAGATATGATCCATAGAGACATCATGGGCCCTTTTCCACATCCATCAATCAACAAAGCAATGTTTGTTCTCATTTTTGTTTATGATTTCTCACGTTTCACATGGATTTACTTTCTCAGGAAAAAATCAAAGGTCTTTCAACACCTCAAAGATTTCAAAGCCCTGGTTGAGACACAGTTAGAAAATAAAATCAAATTCCTTAGACATGATAACAAGGGAAAGTATGTCAATCATTAGATCCAAAATCTTTGTCATGAGGCAAGGATTCAGTTGCAGCACACAGTTCCCTATACTCCGCAACAAAACAGAGTTGTTGAGCAGAAAAACAGATCTCTAAAAGAGATGGCATCTTGCATGCTAGATGCAAAGTCACTACCACAGAGACTATGGGATGAAGCACTTAATTATGCAACCTACATCTAAAATTTATCTCCCCATAGATCTGTCAAGGATAACACCCCCTACGAGGCTTGGAGCGGCCTCAAACCGAAAGTGACCCACTTTCGTATTTTCAACTCACGTGCATGGGCCCAGATTCCCTCTGAAAAGAGGAAGGCACTTGATCCACAGAGCATAAAGTGTATCTTTGTTGGATTCCCCGACGGTGTGAAGGGATACAGACTCATTGATCTTTCCTTGTACCAGCTCATCATTGAGAAAAGTTTCCAATTGGAGGAAAGTGTCTCACATGTCCCTCAACAGCCGCATGTAGACACCTTCATTCTTCCACTTGTCTGAGATGATGAGCATCCACATGCCGACTCTTCTTCAAATGAGATTTATTATTCAGAGGATTCATATGATCCAGATATAGAGTCAGTATAGTCAGATGCAAAGTTAGAGCATCCATATGTAGATGCGGAGCCAGAGCAGAGGCTCAAGTGGGCCCAAACTACTCTTCAAGATGCAGGGGATCTTGTTGGTAATCCAACCGATATTAGGAGGACTTGATATGATTTTGAGGAGCCTCCTATTGCACTCATTTCCATTGAACCATTACCCTCCATGCATATTTTCTTGGTTTATTCTTCAGATCCACAGTCTTATGGCAAGGCTACAGGAAATTCCTTTTGGGAATCCGCCATACAGGAGGAGTACAAATCCCTCTACGAGAACGAGACTTGGGATCTAGTTCCCCTTCCTTCTAGAAAAAAACATGTCAAATGCAGATGGGTCTACAGAACTAGGAGCGCAATAAATGGACAGATTAGCAGATAAAAATCCAGCCTAGTTTCCAAAGGCTTTCAGCAGGTGCATGGAATTGACTATGATGAGACCTTCGCTCCAACAACGAAGATGTCTTCCATACGTTTGGCACTTGCCATTAGGGTGACAAAGGGATGGGAAGTCCATCAGATGGATTTGAAGAATGCATTTCTTCATGGTGATCTCTCTGAGGAGATCTATACAGAGCAACCATAGGGATTTATGTAGGATTCCTCTTTGTTCTGTTGACTGAAGAAATATCGTTATCGCCTCAAGTAGGCTCTGAGAGCATGGTATGCCAAGATGGAATCCTACCTACTATCACAAAACTTTGTACGTTGAAAATCTGACTCGAATGTGTACATGCTCAGGACGTTTGATTCACTTCTACTCTTAGTTCTGTATGTTGATGATTTGTTGATCATCCGTTGCTTGACTTCAGTGATTGCTACAATCAAGAGGATTCTACATGACAAGTTCTTGATGGAGG